>QRAM01000175.1:69577-95009 GCA_013436055.1 Halocynthia roretzi | reverse complement strand
TATTAAACTTTTTATTATGAGGGACACATTCATTAATTTTATACATTGTCGTGAACCAGAGAAATAAAAATAGTAAATACATTACCTCAAATGACAAGGTAGGACATCCATTCACATTTCTACAAACAAGGTCTTGTATTGTAACTGATGTAGCAATGTCAAATCCAATTTTACCTCCGAAAGTTGATTCTTTCCAGTACTGCGGAGAACCGATAATGTTCGAATAAACGCTAAGAAAAAGAATGAAAGAAATATGACATCACAGTCACAATATAAAATCATATTTTTTATCATACCAATCGTCCTCACTATAGCCAGTCTCATTTAGATTCAATATAGTAACGAGTAAGATATGGTCACTTACCTTCTGAGTGCATATGGTGCGATTGACTCAATTAAAGTTATCCCCCACATTTTGTGTCTAAATCTTTTCTCCACCATAAGACCAATGTAGAACTCGACAGCATCGACATCGCCTTCATACAAATCGCTCAAGATTTTTGCCAATTTTTTTTCACCTTCATTTCATAAATAAAAATAAATGAATACAATAAAAAATTATCCGTTATCTTTACTCATGGATGGATGAAGTTAGATCTTTCATACAGCTTGTGGTACGAGGCATACATAATAGAATTTGTACACTGGCCGCTGGCCCGCAGGCAGTGTCATGGGCTTATTATTGCCTCTGTCGTGTATCGACAGCTTTATGCTAGGCGTATCAGTCGTCCCCTGGGTGTGTTTTTTCATGCTTCAAGACTCAACGTATACACTGGCATATAAACTATTAATTTACCTAAATCAGGAAATTACCTAGCTGTAGGTGGTAAGGATCAGGTTGGGAAAGCTAACAGATCATACCCGTCAGGTCTTCGAAAGTTTTATAGGGCGGAAGTCGAAAGTATTGACGATAACGGTTAAACGATTGAAGACGAATCATTCGATTCTGTTTTATGGTTGCTTTGGGAACATGCAACAAAACTTTTGCAATATTACGCCCGCCAGCACCCTGAAATATGGAGAGAAAAAACAAAGTTAGTTTAACATGAGTCACTACAATGGATATATAAAGAATATATCTTACTCGTCCGGTAATTTGGTTTGAAAGTGATGTGGTAAAGTTTGCCATCCCATGATTGATGAGTGGTTTCATATTGAAAAGAGATTCCTTTAGCGAATAGTTTTGACCTAAATTCATCACAACAATTAACAAGAGTGAAATAACTGTTAAATTTTAGCTGAAGAAAATCCTTCAAAAGAGGGATTCCATGGTTGGATACGTTCGGAACGCACGGGTACCCGCGTTTTATTCAATTTATGTCCAATAGAGTTTACTTTCCCTCCCTTGTCAACCTCAACTGTATCGTACTCCTAGTATCTAAAACCCATTTCCACCACTGGGGTTTCAATCGGGAAGATCATTGAGTCAAAAAAACGGCTTATCTTTAAAAGCTCATATTATAAAAAAACTTCTTATAATGTTCATTTTACAATTTAATTCAAAATACCTCCAATTAAAAAGTTATCTGGTATAGTTGAATGCCAATGATAGATAGTGTCAAACTCTGTATGAATTTTAGAGCTTCCCCATCGCATAGTTGAGTCGAGCAGGAGGTCCGGTTCATAGGTCAACTGAAAATACATTCCACCAACGTGTTGGACGTATTGCTCGACAGTTACTTTCAAAGTTTCAGCTGAAATTCAATGAGTAATACTAGAGTTGTGCTACAGTAATAATGAAGGTTTTTCAAATAATGAAAATGCACATACATGATTTGAATTGACAACTTACCTAAGATTATTAACCTAGTCGTCTGGAACAACCTTTCATCATCCCAGTTCGGATGCTCTTTAGCTAAGATATCGCAAACTCTGTTGTGTTCTCGTAACCAAATCGTTGACCAGTAAAGCAAGCTTGGAAACAGAGAAAAAAACGGATGGCCAAGACTAAACCTTTCCTCCTCAGCCATGGCTGCGAGATGCGGATAGTTCAATCCGGGAGTATCTTTAACGTTAGGAGGATATTCCTGCAAATTTTGATAAAGAGTCACTGGTGCTGAACTGGAACAAAGTCAGATTACATTTGGGCCTCTATGGGTAATATAATTTTCTGTAACATAACCATGGTTGGGTAATAATATTGTGAGAAAATTATATAATCTATATCTATAAAATAGACATAGCATAATATAGTAGCAAGAGTATAAAACTGTTACGGGCTTTTTGGGGCCCAGCAGTTATACGTTTTTGATTGTTTCAGTCGGATGATTTCGTGTATCACATTCACATTCTGATAACAGAATTTTGTTTTGTGAATTTTCATAACACACACACACACATGTGATTGAACATGCTCTCACAATTTTCTGCATACCTCTCCTTTCAGCATTTGCATTTTCATTTTTCCACCTTTCATGCTACGTAGTGCCAACTGCTTGGCAAGAGTTTCTCCGTACAGATGACTCAGGTCAACCTTCACATAATGACAATAATATTGACATTTCATTTATAACCTATATCGAAGCAGACCGCGGACAATAGTTGTAGTTACATACCGTGTGCGAACCCCAGGTAAGATGTTGATTTTTCATATCAGTTTTCAGTCCCTGGTGAGTGAAATGTTGACCGTATAGCGGCAAAATAACAGATGTTCCTCGGGGACAGGGTTTAAAGATTTCTCGAGTGAAAACTTTTTCCACAAGCTCATCAATATCAGGAAGAACTTTCGGTCCTTGATAATATTACAGACGTGACAAGATTCAGTTAGTCATCCTCAGTAATTTATGGGGAGTACATGTGCTCCGTGCTTTCCATATACATTTTTAAAGGTTTATCAATACATCGTGTCTGGGAGAAAGATTGAAGAATCTCGAAGAAATTATCTCATATACACTAATGCTATAACGACCCCCGTTTAGTGCTCTGTTTTCATGAACGCATCATGAGCGTTAAGTGGGGGTATTTGTGTATTCTAATTAACCGGAGTAAACTAACCGGTATTAATTATTTACCTGCAATTCCCATTGGTGTAGGGCAGTTCTTTAGCACCGGTGGTAGAGTCCGTGCGTAGTAAGATTTATTACTATATCCTTCCCAAGTAGGATAATCAGCGGCAGTCGTGTATTCCTCGGGCCAGGGTGGAGAAAAAGCGCGAACTGCGTAAACAATAATTACGTGTTGGTCGCCTACGCAATGCCTACTACGTCACGATGACGAAAGCAATTTTAGGCAAAGAAAATTACTACAGAACACTACTCACTGTATAAGACCTTCTTCATAACAAATCTTCGAAGAAAACTAATGTTGTTGATTACTTTCCAAACATATTTACCGCTCGTCAGCAATTTCTGAACGGTGAATGGCGTTGGCCTTAATAAATTGGAAATCCATTTTTTCCAAGTGGCTGAAAAACATTGAAACGTTTACGATGAAACGACAAAGGCGATCATTGAAAAACTGGAAAGTTAAAAACTATTTTTGAAATCGAATTAAGTCTTTTCTCATTTCTACTACGTTGATTTACAATCAAACAAGGTAATTGTGCGAAGAAGATTGGCGGAGTAGAAAATTGCATCTGTTCTACTATGATAATTTTATTTCTGACGCTCTAATTCAAAGGGCTCTCATTCGTCGATTCATTTATTTCTTATACTTTCTTATATAATATTACCCCCATTTTAAATCTACTTAATATCAAAAGTACTTAGAAGTAAAGTGGGAATGACGGGGTAACAATTTTAGAATGGCTTTTAAGCGCTGTCATTATATAAGTGTAGGTTTTATATGCGATTCAATTGGTTTAATATATACTGTTGTGAATCCTACTATGACGTGTTCTGAATAGGGAAAGTCCCCCCCCCTCCTTTACCATACACATGTGGCAATCTTCATTATACACAAATGACATCTCAGAAATAAGACTCACGATGTTCACAGTTCTCTCCGTAGTAAGATGAACCGGCACAGTCACAGGAATATCGATCTGTAAAACCAATTCTGTTGCAAATTCCGAAATTCTGACAAGGGTAAGAACAGCATGGATCATCTGTAAAAACCAACACGATTTATTTAATTCGATTTGAGGGCATTCATTCTTTCGAATACACACCACAATCTCAACTCACATATTTTGTTATCGGAGTCTTCCGCCCTTGAATATGAGATCTGGAAGAACACAGCAACGAGTGCTGAAAAAGGAATAAATCTTGGTAACATGTAGACGCTGAATAGTTCTCATTTTAGGGATTTTAAAAATTATTGAAAACTGATTTCTGAAATCAGAATCAAATATATAAAACTTGAACCCATTGCCTGAATAATATAGTAGCAATAGTAGCAAATGTTACCGGCGCACGCCAAGTCGATTAAAAATTAGTTGTTTTATCAGAAAACGTCCAAAGAGTGTAAATTTGCATTTGTATAGTTGTATTTAGATGATGCAAGCGCGCCATAGAAGCTCACTCATAACCATTGTCACTTCGGCTAATCAGGTGTGCGAATAACTTCCACTTTACAAATTCCTGTATTATAAACGATCGAATAATGCTCACCTGACCACAGAAGCGTCTTCATTTGCATATTGTAATCGTACTAGTTGGAAAACAATCTTGACTGTAATTTACAGCAGTGATACAGATCTATTATCTTCAAAAAATGAAGTTCGTAACAATCGACAAACAGTTTCCTGGATTCTAAGATTATATAATAATGCATTCATCCGTTTGTCTCTTGTCTCTCAGTAAATGAATCTAATAATTCTGGCAAGCCTCTCATATAGAATGATAACTTCCGCATCGCTTTACAAACTTGCATGAGTAATATTCTTGTAGTTTCGCTCATTCAAAACAGCTGCCGGTTTAAATCACAACTCATGACAGGAACTGCTGGTATTTAAAGGACATGCAGTGACCTAAAGATTGCTGTATTTTTCTACCTTGACTGACTTTTAATCTAAGGTTATTTCAGTTGAGAACTCAACAATATACATTTCACAATCAAGATTAATGATAGACTACCATGAGACTGGTAACGTTCTCCAGAATCCAGGAAAGATATTACGGATGAGCCGTAAGAGATTTCCAGATCCCTCACCAAATATTTTTCAGAATTTCAGCCTCTACTGAACTATATATGAACCGTGCCATGCAACAAAACTTGCGCCAATGCTTACGTGGACCGTGTTAATCATATCAATGCGTCAGCTCACTCCTGACAATACGTACGAAGGGAAAATATGCGACGTTCTACAGTTGGCCGACTTAAGTACTGTACTGCTTAAGGCCGCTAGCCATTGAATGATATAAGTGAATTTGGCCGATTAGAGTGCCAAACGATTAAATTGACTACAAGCAGTACGGTTGTTTTTGACAATAGCATTGTGCCAGTTCTTCAGCGACCGACTATTCACGGTTGGCTTGTAAATACTATTGTAAACTTTTACCTATTACGAACCAACGCACATTCACGTACCAAAAAAGATGTCCTTTCTCAAAGGTCTTGTAACAAAAAATATTACAGATTTCATACTGCCTGTAGCTTTAACCTACTTTTGCTCGTATACACTATTTACTGTTCAATGTTTCTCTCTAGAAAACAGACTACTTCCACCTTCACGCGAGCCAACTTCCATACTACACATGATTAAATTTCACCAGAACATCTGCATCGCATTCCGATCAATTACTGTTACGAAATATATACTAAACAATCTCAAAGCAAGCTTTATTTTATTGCTTTTCAAAGAAACGCCAGGTGAGTTGTGAATCGATGCATATATACTACGAGTCATGCATTCTAGTATTAAAATGCCAATGAAGCAAAGCTCTTTTTAATGCGGGAACCTCACCACGCCGAAAAAACTAATCACTGTCAATAGAAAGCGTACCAACAAAACCTGCTTGCTAACCCTTTGGTAGGAAGAAGGGTAACTAACTATGTCTCGATGAAGTCTGCGAACATTTTTGACGCCTTCTCCGATTTCAAACACTATATACTGAAATATTTTGTAACTACGATGTATTATTCATATCAGTCATATACATAGTAAGAAAAGGTTGGAAAAAGCTAAGGCTAATGTCACAAAATTTATTGACTATGCAGTGAACTGTTTTAGTGATACAGCCCAATCAATATTATGAATTCAGCCGTAATTTTATCAGAGGGAAAAATCTCGTTTGTGGACATTAACAATTGTATTATTTACTGTTTTAGGCTTTGTTCTATTTTTAAAACACAGAAAAATGTAAGCTAGCAATAGTAGGGGTAAAACATAGGCCATTCTTCAAAGGTCAAATTTTGATATCCGTCTATGGCCAGATACTAAGTTTGCCCGATTAAAGAGGCTTTACCTGTATTTCATTTTCAACAACTTTAGCTATGGGTAGTTGGATAGCGATAACATTCTATCATTTCACACAGCATTTATTCTGTTTGATTGAACCCATGACAAATCTTTTTTGCAACCATCATTCTTGCGACGCTAACTTTTAGAAACGTTAATACAATATAAAAGTGAACCCAATTATCATGAATCACTCCAAACCATGAGTCAATAGAGATCATTAATCATATTTAGCGCTTTCTTCCTTTAAAAATGATAATATTGACGAAACAAATTATTATTTCATGCATTCACTTGACCTAGAATGCTGAATAATACTTCCTCGATTTATAATATAATTTGGACAACGTGATTTCAATGAAATTGGCTCACATCTTGTGGTATGTTTTCTTCAGTGTCGTTTATTTACTTTTCACTCCTCAATAACTCTCAGGCACTTCATCTACAGTGCCTAGCAAAAAATAAGGCCTTGTATAACAGAATACTTTCAGAGGTATTACAGCAATTATCTTCTTCTGTATGCTCGAGATATACGCCAGGAATTTGGTTCTTCGTAACGGTTGTAAAGTGGTTCGAGACGGAGTTGTTTTTTCTGCTTGCTCAATCGAGTTGGATCGCCCATCTTGAAAAACTTGGGTGCGAATTCAACCAACCACTTTGGGTCAGCGTTGGTTACCTCTCGCATGTACTCCTTTGTGGTCAAGACCAGCTCATGATAAATCACCCTGTCAAGATATAGAGGGTTAATTTATTTAATGCGTAACTCAGCACGAGTGATTTACTTCCATAAAAGGTTCACAAAAATTTCTCAGCCAGAACATTGCTTCGACATAAACAGTACACTACGTGAGGCAGTTTACTACTACTTCTTACCACTCTGGTTGTCTGTTAAACAAAGCACTACTTGGATGTATATACACAACTTGCTGATCAGTTAACGTCCTGTATCCCTCTTGGGGATCCTTTTTAGCAGAATTCACGAAATATCCACTGCAAATTGCCTTCAGTATTTTTGCAGTGTTCTTGCCGCAGGAGACAACATCGAGTTTATGCCTGTCCGAAGATTAATTCTTTCGTAAATTATCTTCATAACTCTGTATAATAATTGTATTATACTGCTTCATGTTATTTCTAATACCTGTCCATTATCCCAAGCATCTGTTTTCTCACATCTTGAGCCCTTCTCAGTGTCCTTGCTTGAATGAAATTCTCATAGCACCAAGGATTACTGAATTTATTATTTTTCCATGAATTATAAACAGCCAACAGTGTTAAATGGTCACCCTCGGCTTGATGGAATTTGGCTTTCTTCTGGTCCGCAAGCGCTTGTTTTTCCTGATAAACAATGGTTCAGCATTTAGAATTTAAATTCCATGAGTAAACGAGAACAACGGTAATTTAAATTTGAATAATCAAATTGTAGACCATTCAAATATTATTGTAGATATTGATATAAGCTTTACCTTGGGACGATAAAACACATTTTGTACAGAAAGCATGGAGACTATTGTAAGTATTTCATCACTGCATCCAAGGTGAACAGACATGATCAACATCTTACACAGCATTGGTTCAAGAGGGAATTCAGCCATCTGGAAATACACAGTAATGTTTATAATATAAACAAACTTTATTATCCTAACAACAGTGAATACAGAAGAAATGTACCCTTCGGCCGAGTCGTGTCAGCAACCCTTCATCATCCAAGGCGCTCAAGTGAAACAACTGTTCCATAGCAGTAACTAAGGTTTCCATTGGTGGAGGGTCCATAAAATCAAATGACAGAAGATCATTGATGCCCATCGCTTTTAAAGCCAATACTGTCGATGCTAAGTTAGTTCTCTGCAATTCTGGTACAGCGGTATGCAACATTTCATCTCTGTAAATTGATAGAGATCATTGCAAATAAGAAGGTAGAAAATACAACAGAAGCAAAAAGCAAATTGCCTTATTAATAACAAGCATGCTGGTGGGCATAGCTAACAATACACCATTTCCACCTTTATAGCCACCACTAGGCAGTAGCATTTATTTCATAGTACCTGTAAGCTCTTTCAGTATACAATCGATAACACTTTCCAGGACCGGTTCTTCCGGCTCTTCCAGCTCTCTGCTTGGCCTGTGCTTGAGAGATAGGAGTCACCACGAGTTGGTCTATGCCAGTTTTGGAATTGTAAACTTTTTGCTTCACGAATCCGGGATCCACAACATAGTATATGCCATCGATTGTCAGCGAAGTTTCAGCGATATTTGTGGCAATGACAACCTGAATATTGCAATAAAATACTGAGTATTGCTGGGCCTGATTATGTAATGGGATTAAATTCTTCTGAGTCCCTGCAGCAATGTAAATAACTAGCAACTGCATCCATAGAATTTATATGATAAGCAACAAAGTTTAAACATGAATGAATGAGTTACCTTCCTGCTTCCTGGCGGTGCTGGATCAAAAATTCTTGTTTGCATTTCAGAAGGAAGAGCTGAGTAAACAGGAAGTATCAAGAGCTCAGGAACTTCAGGACCAAGAGTACGCATCCTTGCAAATAGGATCTCGCATGCAGTGTCAATCTCCTCCTGACCTGTAATTGTTAAGAACTATAATTGATTAATATATATAGAATAAATCATGATAATTCCTTCAGCATGGCAATTATTTCTTACCAGTAAGAAAAAGAAGTATATCTCCTGGAGGCTCTGTCAAATGAATCTGCATCACAGTGATCATGGAAGCATCCAAATAATCTGTTTCTGGTTCTTTCGTATACAGAATTTCTACAGGGAATGTCCGACCTGGTATTGTGAATATTGGAGCTTCGAAGAAATACTATAATGAGAAGATGAAGACAAATTGGGAGAAATCAACACAAGTATTCGGAGCTCTTAATGGATGGACTACCAATACTGTATTTTTGCATAGTGTCTTAATCACATACTTCTTCCATATACTGACCCAATTGAAGAAAATGTAGCTAGATTTGAATGCCTGTCTCAAACAGTCTCCCCTTAATATAGCAGAATTTCATTGTATTCACTGAAAATAAATTAAACTTTACCTGTGAAAATTTGACTGCATCCAATGTGGCAGATGTTACAATCAGTTTCATATCTTTTCTCTTCTGAACAATTTTCTTCATGAGACCAAACAAAACGTCGGTGTGGATGACACGTTCGTGAGCTTCGTCAAGCATGATAACAGAATACTGTATATATATATATGATATGAATATTAGTACAAATTGAACCTCTCTAATCTAACACTCTGTGGTCCAGCACATCGCTATTAGTTTGTGGATCAGGTGCTGAGGAACCAATATCTATTTAGTGGTATAAGCTTCAGGATTACTCCCAAAAATTTTGAAAATGCATAATTTTGAACGTCACCTGCTGAACATCACCGTCTATCAAGCATTCTCTCAGCAGCATACCATCTGTCATGTATTTTATTACAGTTTCCTGACTGGTGCAATCTTCAAAACGAATGGTGTACCTAATAGCATAGATATGATATAAATTTATATTGAACAAAAGATGATTGTTTCTAACAAGCACTAAATAGCAGGAGACTAAATGTTCCCCTCTGTCTGATACCCAAATATTTCAAGTCAATCTGCTATTATTTTTAGATAGCTTACCCCACTTCCTGTCCCAGTCGACACCCGAATTCCTCCGACACACGTTTGGCCACGGACATGGCAGCCACACGACGTGGCTGAGTGCAACCTATCTTACCACGGAGTGTGTATCCTGCTTCCGCTATATATTGTGTTATTTGTGTTGTTTTTCCAGAACCTGAAACGTTAATTTACAGAGGTGATTCACTTGATCAATATCTTCCAAGAACCTTAAATATGTATTCATAATACTATCCATATGCGGATTGACATGAGAAATGAGTATTTCATAGTCAGCTTACCAGTTTCACCAATGACAATAAGAATTTGATTGTCGTGGACTGCCTGGATCAATTGATCTTTGAGTTTATAGATGGGAAGACTCTGACGTTGTTCGAGTATCGATAGTTCTGTTTTTCTTCCGTATGATGCCTAAAGAAATATAATCAATGTGTTGAAATTTAGTGGATGAACCAGATGTTGTAATTGCTAACAGGTCTGAAGCAATAATTCTAGCTATTGTATTGTGCTAAAATGTCTACCAACAATAAATACAGGAAACCAAAAGAGTAGTCGGTCTATGCTATGATATTCTAAATTCTATGAAATCTAAATTACACTCTGAATTACTATGTCTGAAGAAGTACATTCATATATTTCAATCATCATTGTATTTAGATCATTGAAAACAGATAAAAATTACCTTCTTTCCTCCAAAAGCTTGCTTTTTCCATTCCGGAATATCAGTCTGCATTAAACCAGCTCCCTTTACACTGGATGCAGATTGCTGCGTTTCTGGATCCGGGAGCGGATCTGTCCAATTCTTACTCATACCTGCGAGAAATATTATACAAGAAGATATATTTTGAGAATCTGAATACATAGTATTAGTCTCACATTTATCTAACATGATCATTTATATACTCATTACATAAAAATAAATATAAGAATTCGAAATGAAAAAATAATAAGGATAAATAGTTCCACTCGTTGATGAATAGTATTTGTAGAGCTCACTAACCAGCCGGAGCTGAATCTGTTTCAGATTCTCGCTGTTGCTGTTTCACCTCTCGTCTCTCCTTGGAGAGAGCACTCTGCATCATTGCCGCTTTCGATAATGAGCCATCAGGATTTTTCACTATTCGAACCTTCAAATGATAATCGAATAGGTAAACAGAGGAAAACAAAGTGTCCTAGCAAATATACATCAAATGCAAATCATACAAATGAAGAAATCCAAAATATTGTGAAAAACGAAGACGTCACACTTACTGGACTCAAGTCAATGCTTTGTTTTGTATGACCATTCAAGAAAGGTGGTTCCTCTTCAACCAAATCTATTTCAAGATCTTCGTTATCGCTGTCATCCTTTGGTAAAACACCTGGTGTAAGGAAGAAGTTGATATGTATTGAATTCCTATAAAATTTTTCAAGATTAACCGTTCAGCATGAAATGCAGGCATAATTGCAACACATAAATAACTCATAGGATAATTAGCAGTAGCATTTGTAAGCACTAGCTTGAACTCTAGTTTCAAGATGATAGACATAAGGATTACCTGACTCTTCATCAAAATCAGGCAACTCTGTAACATCCATGCATCCAGCAGACACCATTTGTTTTATCTCCCATCTTTCCATGTCGGACATTTTGTTAATTTTTCGGGGTGAACCTGACACCTATGTACGATGATTATAATATTATTGCATCTGAATACATTCTGACTTACATCCTTTCCCATAACACAAGACGTATTCCAGAAACCTTAAGACCAAAGACATATAACACCCCTCATTCTTCCCCCTGATTTTTTGACAGGTTCTCAAGTTAGTTGATTGCCCTCTATTTTTGAGAAACCTCGACTAGAACCAACCTCAGTATCTCCTTCAAATATCGGTAAATTTGACGGCCTGTCTGGATTTCTACCAGCTACTTCATTGTCTTGCTCTCCTGAAGGTTGACTTCGTCGAGTTCTGTCAAATATATCAGTAACATCATAAACAGAACATACCATGGAATACGATATGACTAATAAACCATTTAGAAAACACACATTTGGGCGAAATAAGACTGTCGTTTCAATTGTAAGCTACCAAAATTTCATTGCAGATAAAAAATACATTATATCACGTACATTTGCTGTTTAGGCTATTCAACGTTAAAAGGCCCATGGGCGTTTGTTTGTAAATGGAATTCGCATCCCTGTTACCATGCTTCCCGAACTTTCCCCCAGATCTTTTGTTCATGGAGAATTCCAGTACAAGTAATTTTTTGGGTCAGTATGAACTTGTGATATTACCTTGCTGGGTTCAAGTCTTCACCGGTTGTTTGATCGACATCTTTCATACAAAGACTCGTTTTCGTTCCGGTGAAAGTAAGCACTTTAACTTTAACCCTTTGCCCGCGCTGCACAACGTCTGTGACACTTGCAACACGGCCTTCCGTACGTAACTCTTCAAAATACAATCAGTTTGAAATAAGAAAAAATTACAAATTTAATTCATTTTGGTAATTTGTTCGTTTAAAATGATTAGAAGACAACAGTTTGGTTAAGTACCTGATATGTGTACTAAACCTTCCCATCGTTTCTTCAGTCCTTCAAGCTGTACAAAGCATCCAAACTGCATTATAGAAGTCACCTTTCCGTCGAATATGTCACCGACTTTTGGTTCCTCGGGGAGGGAATCCCTACAAATGGCGAAAAGACACCGGTATATGAAAATTTAATTGAAAGAAAGCTATGAAAGTAATATGATATATTTTCAATTTCTACCTCTTATTTAATTCTTTTCTCGGTTTTGAACGTTCACTTCTTCTGTCATGCCTGCCTCTTGGAGACCTAGAATTCAGAAATTGGGAACTTTAAGATTTCATTTCTCATAATGAAAAAGTAATTTTGAGGAACATCAAATTGATTTAAAATTTGAGAGATTCACACCTGCTTCTGGATCTCGAACGATTTCCTCTTCTTCTAGGTGATCTGGAGCGAGATTTATACCTCCCCCTTGATCTATGCGGGCTGTTGTTTCTGTAGGGGCTCTTTGATCTTGAATGAGATTTCCTTCTTTCCCTTCTGTTAAAAATAAGAAATCCAAGAGATCCAATGAGTCATTTAATATGTTTAGTTAGTTCAGTATATTCTCGATTAGCTTTTAATACATACATTTTTATAATTCATTAATCCATCATATCAGGAAGAAAGTATATGGTTGAATAACCTATCTCATATACACTAATGTTAGTTTGATCGCGCCAAGCGCTCTATTCTCAGGAATGCACCATAAGCAATAAGCGGGGTATTGCTGTAGTTGATTACGAAAGCTATTTGGCACTTTACAACGTACCGTCTCCTTGAAGGACTCCTGGAACGTCGCGGTGATCTTGAACTAATTCTTCTGCTTCTTTTTCTATCACTTCTATTTGTCTTATCTGCCTTTTCATTCTTCACATCTCTCACAGGTTTGGCATCATTTCTTTCTGCCTTTACCTCGGGTGGATTAAATCCTCCAATACCTCCGGGAAGTAAGGATTCTAAGGCGGCCATTGTTGAAGAGGCATCTTTTTCATCATCTGCATCACAAAAAAAATGCAATTATAAAAATGTCATGCAGAACTGGGAAAGTCTAACCCAACCTGTGGTGAGGAGCATAGCACCCTAACTGTAGTTCAAACTAATATAGAAAAATGACAGTAAACAAAAGAATACGGGCAAACTCCACCTGAGACAAGTGTTTTAATATAATCTGGATTGTCAGGTCTACAGAGAGCAGGGAACATCTGTTTATGACGTGAAAGCCGAACATCTTCTTTTGCATCAGATCCATCTTTGTTTTTACCCTTTTTGCCTGAAAAAAATCATAATAAGACAAATATGAAGGATGTCTGTCCTTCATTGAAACTAGTATCCTTATTCAACTCTTGATTTATATAAGAAATTCACCTTTTTTGATTTTCTTTTCCTTTGGCGGTCGCATACGTTGAATTAACGACAACAGATTTTTCGTGAAAGATTCTGGGAAATCCGCACCGTTCTTAGACAAGGCAGCGGAAAATTTTTCCAAAGTTACCTTTTTGTCCGCCAGGTTTATAATAAATTCCGCTGGAGAATGATAAAACAATCACAGTAAAATAAATGAGATATCAAAGTTAATTTATATAGGCCATACCCAGGTCTTTGTCATTCATTCCCAAGTGATTGTCAAGCTCTGTGCAGACTTTTGACACTAGCGAAAGATATTCCAATTTCTCCAAATCATCCATTCCTTCTTCCTCTTTTAAACTGATTAAAATAGTTGCTATATTTTACAAGGATTCTTACTCTACAATTTTGTTCCTATAATAAAAAAATTTACATGAGACATGAATGAAAATTTCTACTGACAAGAAAAATTTCAAAATTTGATGTTTGAAACCAAAATAGATTGCAGTATATCATAGCAAGATTATTGAATGAAATTTCTCTATTCATATCCACGATATGGCAGTACAGTAAAATTCCACTTATCCGGTACTCAAATAACCTGACCTCTCGAGTAAGTCACAGCCAGAAAAATAGAGCTCATACGTTTGTTTGTTTAACAATATTTTCATCATCTGCATCGAGCATCAGATCCCAGTAGTTTCTGGATAGGAGGGAGTTTACTGACTAATAGGTAAATAGGTAACAACAATAATATTCAGTACTTGTAGAAACAATGCTGTATATCAATTGTATGCATGAATGTGAAACCAGAAGTTGGATGATGGAGTTTGAGAGTAGCCACAGTTAGTCGGCAAGGTTGAAATAGATAGTGCTTATGGGCTATGCACGTAGAACGGACACAATTTCAAAAGTAAAATATTAGGAATCACATGCAATGCTAATCATACAGATACTTGGTCAAAAGACGTGGTTTTAGGATACAAACCAAATGAAGCACAATTGCAAATAAATTTCTCAGATATATCTATTCTGTTTCCATTCTCCTTTCCTTTTTTTGTTCGACATATGGGTCTTATTTCTTTGACATGGCTCCAGGTCCCCCTGCTTGTAAAGTTTTCCCAGCTCCACTCAGCACAATATAGGGACTGGCCTCACTCCGTAACTTTTGTTTCATCATAGCGACAGTATTGAGAGGTGTATCTGTCGAACTCATCCTTAACATCATGTCATCTTCCTCCCTCTTCTTGTGCCTCTTTTCCAACTTCATCTTGCCCGATCCCTTGCCGTGAAACCTGTGAGACAGTTCACGAAACGCCTCCTTTGGATTCATCAGTCTCCCCATTTTGTCGCAATACTCTATCTTCACTTGGGGAGTATAATTTTTCTTTTCTTCAAACTCTGTCACCATGCCACGACTGTGCCTGCTGTTATCCCTGGAATATTTCTCATGAGCATACTTGTCCAAATGGTCGATGGCGTTTTTATCTTCAACGGAGTAATTTTTTGACAGTATGTTTATCAGGCCACTGCTCATCCCAGCGGACCCTTTGGCTTTTTCTCCTATCAAATAACCTTTGTGTCCGGCTAATTTCAATGCCCCAGCCAAACCGGCAGCCACTAACGGTTCGGCTTCGATCGGAGCATGCGAATCATCCCCGTCTGCAGCCTTGCCAGCATTGGATTTTTCTGTGGCTGCGGAAGCCTGAACACTGGACCATTTTGTTATCGGTTGTTCTTCATCTTCGATTTCCATTTCGACTTCTTCAATGGAATCCTCGTCTGGATCTAATTCCTTTACTATGGGTTGTTCCAACGCACTCTGACCAAGCTGTCTGCAAAATTCATCAGTAGAGTTGAGAGATATCGCAGTAGAATAATTCGCAGTCGGATTTTGAAGAGAAATTTTATTCAATGTTTCGAAATGCTCCGCCACTTTGTTTGCACCAATATCCATTATTGTTTTATTTCTTTTTTTAGCCTTTCTTGCCTTATCAAGCGCTCTCTGCAATTCACTTCCAGCATCGTCAACATCTACGATAACTGACCTTGTGGTCGTAGTTGAAGTGATACTACTTTCATCCGTTTTTGCTTTCTCCAACCCCTCTTCCCAGCCCGGAATATTGCCTCGTTCCGGTCTACGCCTGGATCCGTGATTGACAACAGAAGATTCCCCAGGTAATGGCACCAAATCATCGGGCTTCACGTTCCTTCGTACCCTTTTCACCTTTTTCTTTCGCTTTTTAAACTTAGTCATCTCTTGTTCTGAATAGTACTCGGAGGCTAGTTTAAGCTCAGGGAGCTTAAGGCTTTCACCTTTTGCGCGAATTTCTTTCTTCATTTCCTCTTTTTGCTTTTCCCACGACACGTCGACGTGGCCATCTCTACCGATCTTGAATTTGTTTATTTCTTCCCCATCAATTTCCTCATCGTATTTCGAGAGCATGGTTTTCGGTTTGAAGAATCCAAGTTCGTCCACTTCCTCTTCTTCATAAGCTTTGTATCCCATTCCTCTAGCTTTTATTGTAACGTTTTTCTGAGCTTTTTCATCATCCGCGATATTGGTGCTTATTAGTGTGTCTTCTTCGTCGCTACCGAGAATTTCCTTATCTTTGAGGGTGAGTACGACAGCTTTTCCCTCCTTGAACATTCCTAACGAATGTTCAACGTTCATGCCGGTCAAATTTTTTGATGAATATTTCGTCTGTTTTTTTATTTTTTCTTCCTCTGCAAACTCTTGGTCGACGAGACTCCCGACTCCAAATTCGGCATCCATTGCCATCAGTTCTTTTTCTGTTTTTTCCTTCATGATTTTTCTTTGTTCCCTTACGCGGCTCCTCTCCACCCAGGCCGAAATATCATTTTCATCCTCGTCATCTTCACCTAAAGTTTTCACCTGGAGATAAAAGTCAAAGATTTCAAAACGGAAGGAGATGTCACCAATATATATTCATCATTTGTTGAAAATTTTCCATGACTAAGCAGAGTTTCCTGGGAAGGGAAGCTTCCTCATGCCATAATAGTAGGATTGGTTTATTAATTTTCTACTTACCTTTTTCATTTTCTTGTTAAGATCTCTTTTTTCTTTTATCATTTTCAGTTTCTCTCTAAGTGCCTCACTCTTTTTCTTCTCCCACATATCTTCTGCTGGTGCGTGGACAAATTCAGCTTTCTCAACACTAGTTTCCGTGTCGCCATTCTTATCCATGCTCAGAGGTTTTAACCCCAACTTACTTCTCAAAATGTTTGTTTCTGCGATTGAAAGCGAGGCATCTCCTCCTCCGCCATTTGCAGAGCCAATAGTATCCTTGTCCGGTGATTTTGATGTACCTTTACGATTAGTATCAACAGTTTCTTTATCTTTTCTTCTCGAAGTAGAACGATCTCTTTCTTTATGCTCTCTTTCTGGAGATCGTGAATCATCTCTGCCTCTTTTGTGACTTTTTCTCTTGTGATGATGACTCTTTTGATGTCTCGTGTTATCTTCGTCGTTATCGGCAATCCTTGATCGTTTTTCTTCGGGACTGTCTGCATCAACCGCGCTCGACTTCTTGTGTTTGCGTTTGTGCTCCTTTTTATGCTTTTTCGAGGAACCCATTACGGAACAGAAGACTGACAAATTACTTGGTAATACAATACTATGTAGAAATATATAATAAAAAATGACTGTACGATTGGGTATACTTACATCTAGCTAACAGCCATGAAGCCGTGCGTGGTAAATTTCAAGTAAATAGTTAATCAAAAAGAAAACCTTTTTTCGAATTTACCTATTACCAACACCTCGTTCCTAGTTCCTAGTTAAGAAGTGTGGTCCGTGGTGGTAGTAAAGTAACATTTATTATACATATATAAATGATACTCACTCAGCATAACACTTTCAACATAGCATTTTGTAACATTAATTATTTCTCGGATTATTACCAATGTACGACATGAATACGTTCGCTTGCCATAAAATGAGGTCAAAGGTTAAAAGTAATAAGGATAGTTCCGACGTCAAATAGGTAAAGATTGTACAAGGGTGGTGATGATTTTATGTTCAATGTATGTTCTGCTTGCTTTACACATCAGTTTAACAGTGTATTAGCAACTTCATACAATTCTTCAATGAGCTAACTACATAGTAGTGCTGAAATTTTGCCCTCGTGTGCGTGTATTGAAATATCATACTCCGCTCCGCCATCAAGTGCTCATAAATATTTATTAGATAAACCGGAAGGTTGCGGTTCGCTATTGCGCTAACAACGAATAAAGTCGTTAGCAAATTGTTTGCCGTATCTTTAAAATTATGATCACAGACAGGAATATATAAAAAGTTTTCAACAAAATGAATGAAGCATACGTTGCTGGCATATTGCATTGTCGGCAATTTAGATTAAGACACTTTTCACTTAACTTCTAGGTACCGTCCCAACGACATGATCGTGAAGCGAATTGATCGGTGTACGAACTCCTCACTCAACTCCTCACAAATTACATGGGGGTAATTGGTCAAATCGGTCCATTTATATGTTATCTTTAATCGTGCAATAGCTAATTTTTGAGTTTGAAAATCAATCTTGTGGTAACTTGTAGAAACAAACCAAATTTCAACGACTGAATGTTGTTTTCTTCAATCTATAAGTTGTTAATTAGTTTCATAGCGATTCATAACTGACACTCTGAAATAGGAGCCAAAATTTGAACATATGTGATAGTACAGCACTCTTCACCTTTACTATTGTAAACATTATTTATTCATCAACAACAAAAAATTTTCCCACTAAAGTATCGTTTACTGATATATGCCCCATTCAGATTAAGATACAATTATATTTCACTTTACGATGAAGCATTCTTAATTTTCGGAGAACTGTTAAACAGCTCAAAAACATTTCAGAGGACCCAATGTATATTGACCGTAATAAGAACTGCTACAGTAATTGAATTCATAATGCATGCGAGAAACAGGTAGTTTTCTTTTATCAATCAACAGGCCGCCGTCAGCAGTCCAGAGATTGTTTCCAACCCAGTAATCGCAGTTGCAATTATCAAGCACATCAATTGTTTCACCGCAAGATCCTACAGAAAAAAAAATCCTGAAGTGCACCATTTTTGAAGCAAGAGTTTCTGAAGGATCCTCAGATCGAGATCAAATATTAGGACAGGACAAAAACTCGTATTTACAGGACTGTGAATTGTTATTACTGGGGAAATCCTTATGAAGAGGCTATAGTTTTTCCGCAAAATCTAGGTATGCAGACGGCTCACTGAAGGTGAGTTCCTGAGTGAATAGATTTTTTTCGTTTCAAGTTGGTACTAGCTATAGCCTCCACTGCTCTATAATTTTTATGAGGCGTCAGGCGCGAAATCTTGATATTTATGTATGTATATGTATACCATCCTCTCCACATGCGCAATATCCGTCATGTCCCGGTGTAGCTCCTCCCCAATAATTCATTCTTTCACCATGTCGTGAAACCCAATAGCTCCCTCCGTATTTGAACATCCCTGTTCGGTAGCACCGCCACTGCAAATAATAAAAATGTATGTAAAGCAAATTGGAGAAAGCAGACAACAATCAAGCTCTTCTCTAACATATATATGTTGGGTACACTCGTCGGAGATATTAATCAAAGCTTCAATCCTATCCATGGATATACCGTAATCAACATATACATCTGAACCTCTACATGCAGAATAGTCATTCACAGTAGTTAGTTCTGTACTTGCATTGTGATGAATGATAGAAATTCCTGCAACGAACATAAAATATCTTCGTTCTTCGGGGATTTTCGGACAGTTCCGGCAAAAAATTCAAATAAGTGTACCTGTCCCCGGATAAGATTCCATATCGCAGTAAACGTTAAAATCATCAATCAACAATGGTGACGGGTTTATCGTATAGTTTCCTGATGCAAATCCTTGAAGTTTAAGTTGGGCACAGCTTCCGTGCATTGCTTGAGTAAAAATAAAACGAGTGAGAAAAATATCAGTACAGTGAAAGTTTGATATCTCGAAGTCGAAGAGATCAGGCAAATTAGTTCGAGCCAACCGAAGTTTGAGCTAACAGACGATTTACTTTAATAAGAATTTGCCAGGGCAATTCAAATCGGTACGAGCTAACCAAAATGAGCTATCCGACGTCGAGGTAACGAGCTTTTACTGTATCTATATTAGTTTGTACAATTGTACAACCTCTTCCTTGGCACTCTAGTTTGCCTAGAGTATGGTAACCCTTTTCGTTTATAGCTTCAGTGTCTCCAAAATTCAGCTGAGTTACCGGAATAGTATCAACGTCCGTAAAATATCTATGCAATCCAGTATTGAGAAAAATGTAAAATTTCATCTCGATAATACTTGCTTCTCAAAGATTTATATCATACCCGTCATCTTCTCTCCAAACTGGATCATTATTATCGCAATTGCATGTCGAACAATTAAGATCGCAATTTCCCTCGAACCCACAACGACACATTCGGCTTCCTATATGAAAACAAAAAGATGCAGAACTCCGGAACGAAAAAGCGATGGCGGAGAATCCATACCTGGAGGCGCTCCTCCAAAATAATATTGGTTGGTTCCGTTGCGTGCTTTCCACCATGCTTCATCTTCGTAATGGAAGAGCATAGAATCTTTGCACTCGTACTGAGAATGAAAAATATATACGATATCATATTTTAATTAAATCTAAGGTTGTAACTTGTATGAATACCTTTATATATTGGCGACAACTTTCCGATTTTGCCATAACAGCGACTATTTGCTGCATTGTAGCTACGTAGGTAACATTTTTTGAATAACAGCCTGGATCTTCACAGCCATTCACGACTGTTCGATTTTCACTATCGTGCCTGTGGTGGAATTTACAATTGAATGTACCGTTATTCTTTTACGGCGTAAAATCATTTTAACTATGTCGCACCCAATATTAGTAATTGCGATATCTGGATAGGAATCAAAATCGCAATATACTTCAAATGGTGCAATATCTCCTTCATCGCCATCCGGATCGATCTGGTAATACCCAGACTCCGTAACGTCCCCTTCCAGATAATCTTGACACAGAGGCATAGCTGAAAAAGAAAATAGAAATACAAGAGCACGAAGCGTTATGGGAGGCTTTTTATACGTGCTGTACTAATACGTGACGCTAGAAGAGGACCAAGAGAGCCTAAACATGGCAGTTAATTTACCGTTATTTACGTTGATAGTATGAACTATGTCACTTATATCTTCTTCCAATTCATGGATTTCTTGATGCAAGTCGTGAATTTCCGATGATGCTCCATCTGTTAGGTTTTTTATAGCTTGTTGATTGGATTCAGCAATCGCTTTCACCTCGTCCACCTGTGTTGTGTACTTGTAAGTGTTAAATACATAATAGGGCCTATGAATGTGTTACAGTTAAATTATAAACCTAAGTATTTCGTCCGTCATCGATTCCGACCTAACCCAAACACTAACCCTAAAATTTTAGGAAATGAATGAAATACCTGACCCGATCGAGGATTTCACAAAATTCCTAGATTCAAAATATTACTCTAACATACATATAGAATAATAGTGTGTGTGATTTTACCTCGGCGGCAAGCTCATCTATTTCCTGTTGTAAGTATTGTGGATCAAGACTGTTATCTTCCGTTGTAGATGATGGCTTTACAGCTAAAAAATAGTATATTACATGGAATTAACACCCCATGTTACTGGACTGTTGTGGTTGAATCACTCACTCGTAGTATCGCTGACACGGAACAGTTGCGCACAGCAGTACTGCACATAAAGGCATAGAAGTAGAGTTCGCATCAACATGATTGTACACATTAGACGTCGACTTATTACAAAATAAGTACTAGATATCGGCACCCAATATATATAGACCGAGAGCATAAGATAAAACCTAATTATTGAGCAATAGGGTCCCTGGGATTCTTGCCAGATGGCTGCTATCGATAGAATAGCACTAGTAACTAGAACTCTACTTTTAGACTTGATATGAGTCATACGGGATAGAATAAATATTCAAATACGCAATGAGCTGTGTAATCAAAGAACTACGCTTGTCAAGTAGTCTTTGTTTCACGAATTCAATTCATGTATTATTTCCCTTTAAAGTAGCTTCGATGGCATGAATTGAGCATAATATTCGATTACAATCAATAGGTTGAT
This sequence comes from Halocynthia roretzi, assembly GCA_013436055.1. Lineage (NCBI taxonomy): Eukaryota > Metazoa > Chordata > Ascidiacea > Stolidobranchia > Pyuridae > Halocynthia > Halocynthia roretzi. Next base: position 72,987 of record QRAM01000175.1, on the reverse strand, counting down.
AAATTTAAATATCAAACAATAGTAAACAAGAAATTTGTTTACCAAGAAAATTTATCGTGTTGTGAGAAGAGAATATTTAGTGTATGGGAACGAGGAGACAGGCTCTTTGTATCATATTGAACTCACGAAGGATTCAATAATCATTAGAATCTTTTTGTGTTTGCTAAATAAGTTGTCAAGCTGTTATTTTACCCAGCCTATGGTAGAGGGCAAACCTATATACTATTTTTCGGGAATGGAAGCAGAAGTTTTTCGTGACAATATTCATCACAGCATTTTTTTATTCAATCCAGTGGTTAATTTATTACCAGCGGTACCGGCCCATCGGGTATGCCTGAATTGGCAGCTAGATTACTGTGACTGGACTTCTTTGAAATTTTGCTGACACCACTTGATAAAAAAATATTTACAGTGACATGAAACTGAAGTTGTTATAGGAAATTTTTTATACTTCTCCTTACTTCTGTTTTTCAAGACAATATATTTTATGTTAGATCATAAAACTATTTTTCACACACTTGCCCGTTGTCGAGTAGAATCATAACGAGAATAATGTAATACAAATATATGAAATAATTTGTTTACCGATTCCAAGAATTCCAGCGAGGACGTTATACACCTTGTGATCGGAAGAGTAAATAGGGAAAATAAGGAAAGCAAACAGAAACTAAAGGAATACTCTAGGCGGGGGGTTGTGTACTGAAATAAGGATATTGGATAACAAACAGATAGTGGGTGCTTCGCTGTCACGTAATGAAACTAGTCTTGTGTGTTTTTAATATCGTTATAACAGCGAGTTCGTTCATGCCTTCTTTGTAAATAGCAACTATATGAAGAAGTCGATACTAAGAACCTATATAAATCAAATTTCCTTCCATACTGAGATTTTACTTCACTTCACTAACTAAACTGCATTAATAATTCGAATAAAAGTATTAAAAGCAGGCTCAGGCCATGTATCGAAATGTTCTATTGTGCATCACAGTTCTATTGACAGGAAAGGCTTCGGGTCAATGTATGTTGATTATATATTCTGCAATGTATTTTATTGAACATTCTTCCTGAAATATATTTTACAGCTGTCAACTACTGTTCTACTACGACTGACGGGGGTAAACCATTCATTCCTGATGACGGATGCTATCCTTACTATTATCAATGTGTTGGAGGTATGATAAAATATATATATATATAAAATATCGTAATACTAACGGTGTAAGAAAGAAAGAAACATTCTAAATATATTTTCAACAGGTACAGCAATGAAGAGCCCTTGTCCTGGTGGACTTGCCTTCAATAGTGAGAATGACGAATGCGATCACCCTGCAAATATAGAAGCTTGCAAGGTTGCAGGTAAATGAAAATGATATATTAAAATTCAATTCAAACACTGGTAGGCTTATCACATTTAACTCGGCAATACCTTATTTAGACATGAGATTTTTTCACGTAGTCTTATGATTTTATTGACGTTGACATATACGAAGTTAATTAGATACAAACAAAGTTTAAAAATGGGAGGATTTTAGATATCTCCATTCCCAATTAGAGAAAAATGTACTCAGTAGATTAGACTGACCTAAGATTGACTGACTGGACTACGACTTACTCGTGCTTTCTCGTGTGCGCCTTATACGTCATTACAAATTTTCTTCAAAATTTACGTGGTGCGTAGCGCGTAAAGTATTGTACTAAATGTTGAATGATAATATTGTAGTGGTTGTCGACTGCAAAGACAAAGATGGAAATCCAGTTCCCGTAGAACCCTACACTAAACCAGAAGACTGCAACAATGGCATTTATTATACATGCAACGATGGTAAGTGATTGATCATACAACACCCGTCAGCATGAGCTCATGCTAGTCGAGGTAACTAATCAATAATTTTCTATTGGCCCACTGCAATTTTGAAATATTCTCCCTAATATGGAAAGTTCACTTTCTAGGAACGGAAGTTCAGAATTCTTGCGGTACTGGTCTAATTTTCGATACGACAATAAACCAATGTAACTACATCGCAAATATTCCACACTGCGACCTAACTACAACAGCCAAAACCACAACGACAATTGCAGGGAAAACGACGACACCTAGTATCAGCGTCACAACTACAACTTCTACCACATCAACTCATGCAACTGCCACGAGTAAGTTTGTAAAACCGTCTCGAGTATTGATATTAAATCAAATACTATGATTTGGCAGAGTACATATACAATTCAAGCACATTGTATTACCTTGTCTGACGGTTCATGCGGTTGAAGATTGATTGCACTTTTCTGCTAAAATTTCTAATTACAAAAATTATCTTGTCAGTTTTTTTTGAATTGGTTTTATAACTACTGTTTCTGAGCATTTAGAAATTAGAAATATATATCTATTTACCGTTTTGTGACATTTCAGAATATCGTGGATTCTGTCCAGTTATTTAATTGCTTTCATAGTGTATACTCGCAATAGGTTTGGGAATACGGTATGTTTTAAATGTTGAATGATTTTTTTATGTTGACAAAAAATGTAACACACCGTATGATAACGAAAAGTCAGATTTATCACTTGACAATATTTGTGTGACCTAAGTGAATCGGGAAATGCCAGCAAAACAATTTCGTGGGGATTGAGAAATTAAATAGTGGACAATTACAATACGCCCTAGGCTGGTCTGAAAACCACATATGCTCGCAACATGCATTTCTAGAAAGCCAACATGTACGGTATAATATTTCGTTAGCAACTGTCACTGTTCACTGTCAATAGGTAACTTCAATCCGCCACAGCTACTTTACCTATCCTCATAGTCGTTGATAGCTGTTATTTTTACACTATATTGTATTCATAGCAACTACAAAGCAACCACTCAGTAAGACTACAGCCACCAGCACAACCAAAAATACCCTCAGTACCACTACGTCGACAAGTATGGAAACAATTATTTATTTATTAATGAGATGCAGTATATAGACTGTTAACCTTTTTGAATATTTTTCCTGAAATATATTTTATAGCTGTCGACTACTGTTCTACTTCGAGTCATGGAGGTAGTTCGTTCATTCCCGATGATGGATGCTATCCTTATTACTATCAATGTGTTGGAGGTATAAAATATTGTGATATATATTTTCTTCTTCAGTAAGAAACTACTAAGATTTATCTGAAAGTATTTACCAAATACCATTTTTGGTCAGGTTCAACAATACAGCAGCCATGTCCTGATGGGCTATTCTATAACAGCGCGATTGGTGGTTGCGATATTCCAGGGAATGTAGAATCTTGCAAAGATACACGTAAATAAACAATGATAGGATGTGTGACATTACGTTGCCGAAATAGACATTATGTTTTTAGTTTAGTTACCTAAGTCGAGTCAATAATACTGATAAAATATATGGTTTTGTGAGGTTATCTGATT
>QRAM01000175.1:31683-68925 GCA_013436055.1 Halocynthia roretzi | reverse complement strand
AAAAATATCGTAATACTAACGGTGTAAGAAAGAAAGAAACATTCTAAATATATTTTCAACAGGTACAGCAATGAAGAGCCCTTGTCCTGGTGGACTTGCCTTCAATAGTGAGAATGACGAATGCGATCACCCTGCAAATATAGAAGCTTGCAAGGTTGCAGGTAAATGAAAATGATATATTAAAATTCAATTCAAACACTGGTAGGCTTATCACATTTTACTCGGCAATACCTTATTTAGACATGAGATTTTTTTCACGTAGTCTTATGATTTTATTGACGTTGACATATACGAAGTTAATTAGATACAAACAAAGTTTAAAAATGGGAGGATTTTAGATATCTCTATTCCCAATTAGAGAAAAATGTACTCAGTAGATTAGACTGACCTAAGATTGACTGACTGGACTACGACTTACTCGTGCTTACTCGTGTGCGCCTCATACGTCATTACACATTTTCTTCAAAATTTACGTGGTGCGTAGCGCGTAGAGTATTGTACTAAATGTTGAATGATAATATTGTAGTGGTTGTTGACTGCAAAGACAAAGATGGAAATCCAGTTCCCGTAGAACCCTACACTAAACCAGAAGACTGCAACAATGGCATTTATTATACATGCAACGATGGTAAGTGATTGATCATACAACACCCGTCAGCATGAGCTCATGCTAGTCGAGGTAACTAATCAATAATTTTCTATTGGCCCACTGCAATTTTGAAATATTTTCCCTAATATGGAAAGTTCACTTTCTAGGAACGGAAGTTCAGAATTCTTGCCCTTCTGGTCTAATTTTCGATACGACAATAAACCAATGTAACCACGCCACAAATATCCCACACTGCGACCTAACTACAACAGCCAAAACCACAACGACAATTGCAGGGAAAACGACGACACCTAGTATCAGCGTCACAACTACAACTTCTACTACATCAACTCATGCAACTGCCACGAGTAAGTTTGTAAAACCGTCTCGAGTATTGATATTAAATCAAATACTATGATTTGGCAGAGTACATATACAATTCAAGCACATTGTATTACCTTGTCTGACGGTTCATGCGGTTGAAGATTGATTGCACTTTTCTGCTAAAATTTCTAATTACAAAAATTATCTTGTCAGTTTTTTTTGAATTGGTTTTATAACTACTGTTTCTGAGCATTTAGAAATTAGAAATATATATCTATTTACCGTTTTGTGACATTTCAGAATAACATGGATTCTGTCCAGTTATTTAATTGCTTTCATAGTGTATACTCGCAATAGGTTTGGGAATACGGTATGTTTTAAATGTTGAATGATTTTTTTATGTTGACAAAAAATGTAACACACCGTATGATAACGACAAGTCAGATTTATCACTTGACAATATTTGTGTGACCTAAGTGAATTGGGAAATGCCAGCAAAACAATTTAATGGGGATTGAGACATTAAATAGTGGACAATTACAATACGCCCTCGGCTGGTCTAAAAACCACATATCCTCGCAACATGCATTTCTAGAAAGCCAACATGTACGGTATAATATTTCGTTAGCAACTGTCACTGTTCACTGTCAATAGGTAACTTCAATCCGCCACAACTACTTTACCTATCCTCATAGTCGTTGATAGCTGTTATTTTTACACTATATTGTATTCATAGCAACTACAAAGCAAACACTCAGTAAGACTACAGCCACCAGCACAACCAAAAATACCCTCAGTACCACTACGTCGACAAGTATGGAAACAATTATTTATTTATTAATGAGATGCAGTATATAGACTGTTAACCTTTTTGAATATTTTTCCTGAAATATATTTTATAGCTGTCGACTACTGTTCTACTTCGAGTCATGGAGGTAGTTCGTTCATTCCCGATGATGGATGCTATCCTTATTACTATCAATGTGTTGGAGGTATAAAATATTGTGATATATATTTTCTTCTTCAGTAAGAAACTACTAAGATTTATCTGAAAGTATTTACCAAATACCATTTTTGGTCAGGTTCAACAATACAGCAGCCATGTCCTGATGGGCTATTCTATAACAGCGCGATTGGTGGTTGCGATATTCCAGGGAATGTAGAATCTTGCAAAGATACACGTAAATAAACAATGATAGGATGTGTGACATTACGTTGCCGAAATAGACATTATGTTTTTAGTTTAGTTACCTAAGTCGAGTCAATAATACTGATAAAATATATGGTTTTGTGAGGTTATCTGATTTGCGCATTTTTAATTTTTTCCTTCTATGTACAAAAGCGGGTGTGTGCAGTGAAAATGACCCATATACGAAGCCGACCGACTGCAACAGCGGAACTTATTATGCCTGTGTGAATGGTAAGTGTAAGACAACATTTATTGTACAATATTGTACAGAAGGTATAATATATCGAAATTATAATTCTAGAATCTAGCAGCTTGATTAAGAACTATAATTTACTCGTGTTTTAGGATTCGAGACGGAACTAAACTGTGCGCCGGGTTTAATATATAATCCATCAGTCAACGATTGTGACTGGCCACATAACATTCCAAACTGCAGCGAAACAACTACGTCATCGACAGTTCTGAAAACTACACCCGTTGATAATACCATGACAACATGTACGGTATAATATTTCTTTCTGGGGAATAACTTGCTTCTTATCCATCCTTCACTATACACAGGCCTAAGATAATATTAAAATCTGATTGGCTGAAAATTCAACATGACATTTAATAGGGAACAATCGGGAAATCTGCCATAATAACTTCTATCATGGCTATCTTTGTTATTACATTAGTAATCATTAGCTTTTATAACTAATAATTATATATATTATAGCAACAGCAAAGCAACCATCAAGTCCAACTACTGCCATCAGCATTACCAAAGATAGCACCATTTCATCTTCTACTGCTTCAACAAGTATAAAAGCAATTACTATTTTTGATATAAAGTAAACAGAAATAACCTTACAGAAAATTCTTCATATTATAGCTGCCGACTATTGTTCTACTAAGAGTCATGGAGGTATTCCGTTCATTCCCGATAACGGATGCTATCCTTATTACTATCAATGTGTTGGAGGTATAAAATATTGTGATATCTATTTTCTTCTTCAGTGAGAAACTACTAAGATTTATCTGAAAGTATTTACCAAATACCGTTTTTGGCCAGGATCAACAGTACAGCAGCCTTGTCCTGGTGGGCTTTTTTTTAACAACGCTATTGGTGGTTGCGATATTCCAGGCAATGTAGAAGCCTGCAAAGATACAAGTAAATTATATTATTCATTTAAAATGATATTTTTTAAAAGAATTAAATCCAAACATTTACAAGATGTATATCATTCTAATCGGATACGGAATGCATTTCAAAGATCTATTCATATTTTACAACATATTATTGGCTGAAAATATTTTAGCAACGACAAATCTGTGGAAAACAACGACCACTACGAATCCTCCTATCATATCACCTGATGCGACTCCCGCGACTACGTCCCGACCGACCAATTCTAAAACAACAGGTTCTTCAAACCCCATTGTAACACAATCCACAGCAAACTCAGGTATTACTTCTCATCATATTGCAGATTACATACTAAGTAACTAGACAATTCAATGGCCATCTTATATTGTGCGACATTTAAATGTATCATGGATTCTTTCGAATGATTTACTCACATTCTTGATACGGGTTTCGAAATAGGCAATTTTTTATAAGCAAGGTGAAACTGGGATTTGCAAACAACTTGATTTGATTGGGTTAAGAAATGATGTAGTGTACTGTGAAGGATGTAAAAGAGTAACCGAAATACTGTACTGATGCTACATTTTACTATCAACATGATACCCAACATGAACAACCTACTTACTCACTTTCAGAAAAAACAACAAACTTTATCTCGACCACCACACGCAAGCCGACGACAACCAAACCAGCAGGTGAATGACTCGTCAATATACAATTCTATATTATGTAATGTACCATAATTTTTTTATGCTGTATCATTCAGATTCTACTTCAGCTCTCACTTATGTGGGATTCGTTGTGGACGACACTGGATCAATGTACAATGAAATGACAGCTGTCCAGGAATGGATCACAAATTGCATCAATGGTGCTTACGAATCTTGCGGATCTCCACCAACTGGCGGATGGATTGTGGAATCATTCAATGATCCAAGTGTGTAGTGAATAGGATTTGATTGCCGATCAAATAAAATGGAACCTGTATACAGAGGTTCTGAAAATTGATATGCTTTTTTCACTCAGGGTCTTCGCCTCTTACTAACAGTACTCTTTTGAATTTATTAATGCCTTGTAAATAATTTTACCTTCATCACCAAAAATTTTGGCAAATGGTTTTATGAATTGCACTGAATGAGTTGACTCAAAATAAACCTTAACAGCTAGATATAACCATTATTCGATTTTCAAAAATACATAACAAAACTGTCTTGTTTACACAAAAATGTTTTTGTTGTTGATTAGCGATCGGAACGCCTATTGGTCCGACTACCGACGTCTATGAAGCTATAAACGCGGTGGATGCATTATATGCTCATGGAGGAGGTGATTGCCCTGAGCGCTCTTTTTCTGGAATTGAGGTTGTATTAAAGTAAACGTAAAATAATTAATAATGCAATTATAACACCGGTATTTGATTATTCGTCAGGCAATGCTTGAAGCTGTGCCCTATCCGCCTAGATCCGGTGGATGTAAAATCTTTTTTTTCACTGATGCAATACCGAACGATGATAGTGCTTCGATGAATAAGACAGTTACTGACCTGTTTATTCAAAAAGGTTTTATGATTATCTATTGCATTTAAGGATGTACCATAAAGGATGAATGGGTTTATATATTCACTGCCATTGCTAAATTATCATATTGTTAAAATACAACTGACACTTGATACATTGACAAATGTAATCTTTAGTCAATTCTTACCAGTAAAATGTTCCTAATATCACAACAAATTGCCCAACAAGCAAAATTTTCTAACTATTGCTTTAAATACACATTCATTTGTGGTAAAAGCTTGCATTTTTGTCCTTACTTACTACATTACTAGCATAGCATTTACCCAGGTAAAAAAAAATTGCATCAACTGTACAGATGCAGGAATAATAATTTCACCATTTTTTACTTGAAAGGATGTAATTTCATCCCCATATTGACCGGTTGTTGCGGGCCATGTCCAGACACTTGCGAGAGTCTTGATCCCGATTACTGTGTTTACCATGTGACTGACGACTCTACTTCTTCGCGCAGAAAGCGATCCACAAGTAAAGTTTGACTTATTGAAATTTCATTATATCTCTTGGTTGATTTCTTATTACATACATTATTTTGACTGATAGAAACTAATACAAATGGCGTATCATACTTCTCCCTTGCTGAAAATACTGGCGGGAATATTTATATCACGGATAAGCCAACTTCTTCAGAAGAAATGCTTGATTTTTTGGAAGAAGAAGTAACCATGGGTAAGTCCATTTTGCAAATGTAATCTCCAGCCTATTGTAAAGAGGGACTCAAACCAACCCATTAACCTAAAGCCAGAACAGCAGAATTTTCGTGAACCAGAACTAAACTATAAAATGCAGAGCGTCCCGGGCCGAAAAAAAGGGTTTCAACGTAACCTAAGTAATCAATGTGCTCTTTATCTCGTTTTCTCTTTTTCTAGGATTCTGTCCAACAGAGGAAATAGCTGGTCCGGATCCGGATGGATACAAATGCGAAGCTGATGTGAGTCATCTAAATATTTCGATGAATTGCTGTTGCACACCAACTAATCAAAAGTTACAACTGATAGTGTGATAATAATGCATTTCATTTACAATAAAATCTTCAGTGTGTTTCGAAAAACATGTGTTGGGACCGAAGCGTTAGCACTTGCTATTGCAATGGAACAATCCCCTGTGCTTATGATCCTGTGCAAGTATCCCAGTGTGATGGTGTGCTAGTAGTGAACTGTTCACCAGATGTGGTTGAAGCGGTAGGAGATCCAAGTAACTGTGTGGTGTATCATTTATGTGTTTTCGGGACAGACATTGCTACATTTAGCTGCGCGAATGGTAAGTCTTTTTTTCGAATCCATTTTTCTAATAGTATTAAGTTAAGTTAAATTTGATCTTCCAGGCACGGTTTTCAGCGAAGCATCTCCATCATACTGTGATCATCCTTACAATGTACTGCCTCCATGTGGAACCAAGACAGAGACAACAGAAACCATACATTAAGGACTGATTGACAATTTTGCATGGATATTTGACAGCTATTAAACTATGATAAATTCCGCTTTTATGTAATTTAGGAAAAATGTTTTACATCTAATCAGTTGCAATAAAATGTAGAGATGATTCATTAGTTAGAGGCAATAAATATTTGTGGAGTTGAAGGCAATTGAAAAGTCAAACATGTTTCTACACTCTCAAGGTAAAACCAAGTCTGCGAATTAATTGACGTTTATATATTTACACAGATAATTTTGCGACTAATTATAACTGCAGTATGCGATTTATTGGATTTTAAACTGTGACGTTACCCACAATATTTATCTATTTATAAGAGTACTAACTATGAAAGGGGTTGTCATTCGCATAAAACATAATCATTAGACTACTTTTTTATGCAAGAGTTCTCAACAAATGCTGGAGAGCTCAGAGGGTTAATTTACAAGCATGTATAAGTACGGTCAACGGTGGACGAGAAATGAAAATATTTATTATTTGGATGTGCGTGGCTTTCTTGAAGAATGTCATAAAGTCCCGTGGTAACCGAGTCTGTGTCCGAACCAGAAGTAACAATATCACATGAATTCAAACAATTGCCGCCATCAAAATTCTGACCTTTGATCCTCCTCAATACTGCCACAAGTGTCGTAAATACCTGTGACGTCAATTGTTTGAAATAGTTCGCGGTCGTTTTCGTATTGTTGATTTTTATTTCAAATACGAAAGAAAGATTTGAATTTTGATATCAATCGTTGTTCTGGACCTTAAATTTTACCTTGATAAGCGAAATTGCAAACTGGTTGAGTTTGACTGCTTTGAAACACTGCTGAAAACTTGAAATGTCTGATCAAAGAGAAGCAATGGTAAGCTAATTTCCATGAACGCATCACCCTTACATGGACTTCTTTAAAATATAGATGATTCAATTCGTTGTGCCATTTTTCAAGCGCGTATTTCATTTTATGTGTTGAAATTGAGACTATTAATCTCTAACAGCGTCAATCGATTTTTTTTGTTGCCCAAAATAGGGAAAACCACCAAGATTGCCATTACGACTAAAAAACGCAGAAAACAAGTTGAATGCAAAGGAAACAGGAAGAGATGATAAACAATCACAGTATATTTATACATAGTCTTTTAATATTGATAATATTTTGCGTTCAATTCTGTTTATAATTTAAATTTGATTCTGTTTTCAGGTCAGCTAAAGTCTGGTCTCTAAACAACTTCGACATCGGCAAACCTCTTGGCCGCGGAAAATTTGGGAACGTTTATCTAGCCAGGGAAAAAGAAAGCAAATTTATTGTTGCCTTGAAGGCATGGACAATAGCATGTATTTTTGGACTAGTTCTTTACCTAAAGTTGTTTTTGAACCGTTGTTGCATTTTCTAGGTTTTATTCAAATCTCAATTAGTCAAAAGCAATGTAGAACATCAATTGCGAAGAGAAATCGAAATCCAAGCTCATCTAAGGTAATAGAGTTATTCGGATTCTCTTAGGTTTAGTATGGAAAGTTAATCGATATCCTTTTTCAGACACCCACACATCTTACGGTTATACGGATATTTCCACGACCAATCAAGGGTATATCTTATATTAGAATATGCTGCCCGTGGTGAAATGTATAAAGAATTGCAAAAAAGGAATCAATTTTCGGAAGACCTCACTGCCACGGTACAAAATAGCTGTAGACAATATATATATACAGTGGTATATCGTATCGTAATACGAAACATAACTTACACAAAATATTGTGTTGTGTCTTCAGTATATTGCCGAGTTGGCAGATGCACTCAGCTATTGTCACAGCAAAAATGTCATCCACAGAGACATAAAACCAGAGAACTTATTGATGGGACTGCGTGGGGAACTGAAAATTGGTGATTTTGGATGGTCCGTGCATGCTCCTTCATCGAGGTCAGTTTGTTACAATTTTTGGTTCAAACTCAATTTCCATAATAAATCTCATATGCCTTGTATTCCCAGACGACAGACACTTTGTGGCACTCTAGATTACTTACCACCTGAAATGGTAGAAGGAAAGCCACACGACGAAACAGTAGATCTATGGTCGCTTGGAATCCTCTGCTACGAATTCCTAGTGGGAAAACCTCCTTTCGAATCAAAGACAAACGATGAAACATACAGTAGAATCCGAAGTGTAAGTTGAGTTAGAAATATACTACTCATACCACTTACAAGTATATTTCTATGTGTTAGACATCAGTAGCTATATGTTGATATTACAGTGCAATTGCGAGTTCCCATCTCATGTACCAGAGGGGGCAAAAGATCTCATTTTAAAGCTTTTGAAGTACAACCCGCATCAACGGCTCTCTTTGAAAGGTGTTATGGAACACCCTTGGATAAAGGCAAATGCCAAAGTACACAAGTTTGGTCCTGACGGAATTCCCATACAAGGTCAATGATTGCAATAATAGACTGTTGTTCGAAGTCCTGCCATATAATCTTTCTGATTCTGTTAAAGAAATATCATGTTTCGTTTTATGTTCATAGCATACCTATTCAATTCCTTTGTTTAGCTATGTTTTATGTACCTTGTATATAAACAAAGAACCCAGAATTCTGTATTCTATTGAAATATTTTATAGTCCAGTAGTAGGGTACATAGTCAATGGAATTTTGCTTCTTGTGTATTAGAGCAAGAGGTAAAATAGTTTTAGTTAGATGTTGGACCAATTGCAAATAAAAATTCAGTTTTAGTTAAGTGTTAGCTGCGACTCATCTAGGACTTCTCGCAGATCAGGAGCTTCCTGAGTATGGTTCGTGGACTGACTTGTGTACATGTCATATCACTTCCTAAAAAGTCCAACTTTGCGTAGATACCGCACAAGGATTGGCACCGAGACGACAGTGATTGCAACTCGAATTGGCATCAACATCTATAACATATGTGTATTATGAAATAGCGAATCCCTAAATGGAAAAAACAAAAATCACCTACCTTATGAACAGCATAGGCTAACACAAATGTGCTTGTGCCTGCTGCAAATGCTGAGCTATGAAAACCCATGCGTTCTATAATAGACACAATATCGAAGCCACTGTAGATAAAAGATATAGAAATGAAAATGATATAAATCGGGTATTCTCAATTTTCGAGTGGTAAATGATTTCCGCTGAACCCTGGTTAATGATCGTTGAATTTCCGATTTTTCAGAAATTCCAATCTCTTTCCAGATTATTTACCCCGTTTTTACATTGCCACATATTCATGCTGATAATGTCCACAGGATAGGATTTGATGAGAAAAAGTTAGATATACGAGGTAAATGTATTAAATGCTTAATCCCTCTTTCAACATATGATGGGTTTGTCACAAAGAAACTACATGTTAAGTCACTGTCCGGCCTTTTTCTCTATCATGTATTCTTTACAAAATATCTACATGATAACAAATTCAACGATTTAATATTATTAGCAGAGTGTACCCATGTTATGAACATGAACTAATATAAATCTGATGATTGTCTCATGAAGATGTGTTTGTCTAATAGTCGGAGAAATAAGATAATGTATTTAAACTAATTTCAGGAGATGTTTTTGGGGTTAGACTGCTGGGGTGAAAAGCAGTGATTGTTATATGAGTTCTGTTACACTTGTTTGGCATTCTGTGGTGAAGGTTTGCATTTTATCCAAGTTGTACCGGTCAACTCCTAGTTTCAGAGAGTCTCCTATGCTTGAATATTCGAACTTATACGACACTGGTATTTATGATGAAATACTTTTATACAGCACATACATACCTGGAAATAGTCAAGTAGACCAAACCCAGAGAAGCTAGAGAAATTGCAATATGAAAACTCATCGCGATGGATCCGTACTGAGCTACAACTTTTTTGAGTTTCTGTGCAGAAGTTAATTTTTCGTCATTTTTTTCTTTATCAGTTTCTTGTGAACTTGATTGATCAGGCGATGTTGAATAAATTCTGACTTCAGGAATTCTCAATATACACGGCGCAAGGCAACTTCTGTGTAGTCTGGTTCCTGCGCCACAAATACATTTGATAGAAACTATTAGCCATCAAGGAATGAATTTGTTCGTACCAACCTACTAAGCGATTAGGAAACTTTGCTTCATTTAAGACGTGTGTAATACGAATTGACGCAGATGCTGTAGAATGATGGAATTTCAAGTTCTTCACGATACAACTATATTGCGAAATATGGAATAATCTTCTGTGGTATACTCTTGTAGAAATCATTTTGTTTACTATTAATGCAGAGTCTTTACAAATCAATTCAATACATAAACAATCGATACTAGAATGACGCAGCAACATACCACGTAAAGTTGCGAAGCAATTAGTAACAATTCCCGAGAAGAGTCAACACTAGGGTCGCAGAAATGCGGCACTGCATAATAAAAGCTAAAATATCTTAGTCACGGGGTTGGTAGAGTGGCAGAGGCAGCAAACACCCAGCTCGACCCAGCTGTTAGGGTACGACATTGTTGGGGTCACTGCAGCGCTAGTGGTGACCTCCAATAAGGACTATGGTGATAGCAAAGAGTTATATTTACCTTTCGAGTCCATCATCACCCCGTCAGTGATGATATGCAATTCCACTGCGCAAGCTACCAAATAACATCTTGGGATCTTTGAAAAGAGACATCTCAGTCATAAACAAGTCAAGCTACCGTATCTCGTTGGATCAGTTGAAATAAACTTGTCATGTATGTTATAAATATACTATTTTTTTCACATCCGGAATTTGCGATTTTGAGTCTTTTGTTACTTTACAGTAGTATTGTTTTACAGCGGTTTGCCGCACCGTATCACGCAACAGATCACCGTAAATAATTTGTTTATTTCCATTCCCTGAATTCTTTACTATTTTCACCATTAAAGTCTCTTCTTCCTATAAGACGCAAGGTGTATTAATATTTCATATTCCGTTTTGTGACAAGTAATGCCCGAAGGGACTTCTACACTAGTAACTGTTCGCGTGACAGCACAAATAGCAGTGAAAATTTAATTCCGAAATTAGAACTTCAGTGTACCTGAAAAACCACTATGATAGGATTGAGAATAACTCAAGTACATGGTCATGTGTGTAGATTATATATAAATGACGAGGACTTAGATTTCATTATAGGAAACAGCTTCATTTCGTTCCGTACGTAATCCCCAATCGCTCTAGTAAGAACTGCGGGTATTGTCTCATCGAATTACGAGTGGGCATGCAATCTGCTTAATGAATGACGAACGTTCCCGCTTTTTACAGCACACGGCAGCAGTAAAACCGATAACCTATACATAGAGCTTGATCGACGGCAAGAGAAGCGATCTCTCACGGACACAGCATTGTTTCTATATTTGCAAGCTACGAGGGCATTCGACAGGATAGGTGTAAGGTTGAAAGGGTAGCAGGATATTAAGTGAAGAACAATATTACATGAATACTTTCATTTTCAAAGTGCAATTGTGTAGTTATTTTACATACATGAAAGGGAGTAAATTTAGGATAACTTTAGGAATCAGTGCTGCCGTTTATAAAGACAAACTTAGCTTTAGTTGGAAAAGGACACAGTATCGAAGGATGCCGTACTGCTTAATACCAACTGCTGGAGCATATTGCCTTTGAGAATCAACAAATTGTCCTCAATATTCGTGAGATTTAATTGAAGACAACACTAGAACTTGCAATGCCTGCAGGATCGAAGCGTGGACTTGTCGCTCCACAGAATACGTTTTTGGAGAATATTATCAGGAAAACAAATCAATACGAGCATAGTGAGTATACCGACAGCAGCGCTAATGCGTAATGGTGCTACGAAATATATAGTGATAAACATAGAACTATTGTGAATCTATAGCATTATTAACGGATATAACTGTACTAAGAATCAAATGATTGCTATATAATAAAACTTGCATTAAATAAGTAGGAATAATCTCGATTGAGAACTAATTGGTAATTTCTTCACAGACAGCAGTTTTCTATTAGCAAATGCACAGATATGGGGATGGCCAATCGTTTATGCAAACGAAGGATTTTGCCAAATCACTGGTTACACCAGAGCCGAAGTGATGAACGCTTCATGCATATGCGAATTTATGCACAAGTAAGGGCAGATCTCGTACAAATACATAAGAAGCTCTAATGGGTCGTTACAAAACCATAGATTTAAATGAAGTTTTCCCTAATGCGAAGCTATGTGAATAGTTTCATGTTTGTTTACCAGTTTGTGATGAACTTCTAAATGTTACGCTTTACAAAGAGAATCTTGAATCCTATTAGAAAATCGACAACACTTCTAAATCAAAATTTGTCGTGGCATTTGTTGCATAAATTCGATGTGGTTTTCAGGGAATTGACTGACAAAGCCGTGATCCAAAAAATGACTGACACTTTGGAATCTCATACATCTGGAAAATTTGAATTATTGCTTTACGACAAGACAGGTATGATAACTCTCAGGGTTGGACCTAGCTCTTAGGGCAACTACAGTTCTGGTATAGCAATCGATATTACGGATTACGAATAATGGGGCCTACCGGGACTTGAAAGTTTTGTTTTGTTAAGAGGTTTTCCGTACGTATCACATCTTGCTAAGTATTTCCACGTTGAAGTTTATTTCGCTTGATTTCCTTCCCAAAAATGATAATCTTCTTAACATTTTAGTTAGTGTGCTTTTAATCTGCATTATACGCTTCGTAGCGGATTAACCTTCGTACTTTTGAAATATTTTCTGACATTTAAGGATTGACATATGTCGAAGAAAGCTAATCTTTCTCTGTGTTTTTCTTTGTTGTTGTTTCTGTTAGGAACGCCAATGTGGTTCTTGGTGCAGATCGCGCCTATCACCAACGACACAGATGCAACCGTCCTATATCTCTTGACCTACAAAGATATTACTTTAATCAAACGACCAATTACGGCTGATGAGAAGGGTAAGGACAACGATGTTAGTGGATTACAGCACATAATTTGATACATTTGTGCTGAAGGCATTTGTCCTATTGCGAATGCTGTTAATGACCATGCTGAGAACGTAGAAATGACCGCGATCTCTGCCATAATACAATCGATTGTCTGTCGAGGAACCCCAAGGGAATATTCCTGCATAATGTGCTTTAATATAGTCATATATTTGCTTTCAACAGCAATGATATTCCATCTAAGACACAAAAAGGGATAGAAGTATGTAGGAAAATATTATAATAAATTGATGAGAATTCTCAGAGAAAATGATTATATCAGAGGGGCGTAACGATTAATTCTTACCAATTCAAAAACAAATAACAAATGATAAAACTAAAGCAATCATTATTGAATGTCAAATAACATATGACCATGGTAACCGTAACTGCGTAGCAATTATCAGGTTCTTTACGGATTCATGTCGGTCATACTTTTAGATATTTTTGCTTTCTACGTAGCACCAAGCTAAGTGGACCCAACATTAACTACATACATTTGACCTATCTTGTAAATCACCGGGAAACATAATAGAATGAAACTTCAACGGCAGCTAAATATTCAAGGTTTATGAGAAACTGTTCTAATATGGAAATGCCTTGATTTGGACAGGAGTGCCATTTACCCTTGTTCAGGCAATTAGTTCCTGAATCATTAATAACGTTTCCGCACATTTTTTATAGCGGGACTTTCGAAATTCAACAATTTTGTCAGCCGCATACAACGTAACCAACAGATTGAAATTGACGAACTATCGGCATCGCAAAAGGACATTGTTCAAGAAAAAACTCAAAAATTAACCGAGGTAATGTCAATACTCGCACTTAGAAATGCTGCTTTCCATATTTCTGTAATTTCAAACGCTAATTCTGCGTTATCGTTGGTGAAGATTATTTTGCGGACTTCACTCATCCGTAAAATACATCACAATTACATTGTTCAAGAAATCAATATCCTTATATGATATCATAATCGATAACATTTTTCATTATTATCAATGTTAAAAAATACATAGCGAAGGACCGTTCTGTACAAATACGTGGGTTCTATTTTTTCCTTTTTCTCCGACTGAGCATCGGTAGAACATAATCGCTGACCACTTGGCTCGACTGTAAGAGTATTTAAGGAAACAAATCCGATCATGCGACAAATAATTATTATTTTTTATCCTTCATCAAATTTAATTTACGTTGTCCGCAAGTATTGATGTATTTCCTCGTGGAGAAAATATTACTTGAGGTGATTTGTTTGAAATTACGACAGCTAAAACGAATTAACCAAACATGTTAAAACCAATGAACGTCACATATTTTTTTCTATCTACCGTGTTGATCTTAGAATATTTCGGCTCATGCGGAGTGTATACTGTGCGGGCCCCACCATTACACAATTAAAATTGTATTTCAATGCTAGTAATTTTCCAATTAAAAGCACAATAAGTAAAATTTACCTACACAAGTGCGCCTACAACAGAATGTCAACAGACAACTTTATATTATTATTTGCCTACTATTATTATTTTTACGAATTCTCTGAATATCATCTTTATTCTCGCAGATTTTCAGCTTGAATCCCGAAATATTGCCAAAATATCACCACGAAGCCCCCAAAACCCCACTGACGATCATTCTTCACTATTCCATGTTCAAAACGGTGTGGGATTGGTTTATACTGATATTAACATTCTACACCGCCGTCATTGTGCCTTACAACGTTGCGTTCCAAGTAAAAGAAAGAAATACGGCATGGTTATTTTCGGATAGTATGGTGGTAAGTACGGATCATCCACTGCGAATGAAAAATAAATATTAGCTAGTGGGGAGGTGGAGCCAGGGCCGGATTTAAACGGGAAAATTACCTCTGGCACCATGTCCGAGCCCCCCCCTAAACTAAGGACTTCCTTCATAAAAAAATGTAATTTGAGGAAATGTAGGTACTATAACACTCCATACCTTATCTGATCACCAGTAATTTATATCCCCTTGCCCTATATTACGAACTGAATATTGTACTTTAAGTTATCCTACAGTCGATGAATTAAGATGAAAATAAAATTATTTGATCAGAAAAAAATAATGTGGAGTGGGAGGACCATGTCCACGTTTATGGAATTTTTTTTGTCCAATGTAGCCTGCTAGAAACATTACAGATGCCTACGTGGCCTTGCGGAGAGGGACCAGTTATAACCCTACCCCATTCCCTTTACAGGATTTAATTTTTCTCATCGATATTGTATTAAATTTTCACACAACCTTTGTCGGGCCGGGAGGCGAGGTGATTTCCGATCCAAAAGTGATTCGGATGAATTATCTCAAGAGTTGGTTCGTCATAGATCTACTATCTTGTCTTCCGTACGATCTCGTGAATTTTTTCACGACGGAAAATGGCCTCAACGACGAGGTAAGTTACCACATGCAACGAACTGTTTATTTTTCCATTATTTGTCGTTTACAGACGAATGATTGTTTATCTGATTCGCGCACTTGACAGGGGGTAATGTTGCAATACATTGCATTAATTATTCAAGTCGACTTTACTAACTACAGATGATCTTATAAACAAAACGGTAAAGTGAAAATAATTGTTCAAGCCACATATCTTGAAGGCCTAAATGCCACCTAGGGCAAGGAGTCGGCCTTTTAAAGTTATGAGAAATATGCAATAGCGATTTCAATATGGTGCTACCTCATAAAACTGAATAGTAACGTTTCTCGCCAAAAAAATGAAATGACAGATCTTTCAGGTTTATATACAAATTGTACATGCGGGGTGTCGGGTAACCTGGCGTATTTCACAGACCAATATTTATGATACCAATATTTATACAGTACATACTATGTGGATAATTTGACGAGAAAAACATTTTCCAGGGAATCAGTAGCCTATTCAGCAGTTTGAAAGTTTCAAGGTTGCTGAGGTTAGGAAGAGTCGCTCGAAAATTAGACCATTACATCGAGTATGGAGGAGCAATGCTAGTTCTTCTGGTAAGTATTCGAAATCTAAATTACATTTATGTTTACAAAATTATAGTATATATTGACGTTTTATGTTTGCATTTCGAAAATATGTAAAGTCAAGAAACCTAAAATACTAAAATCTCTCGTTTAATTATTTTCCGATAACAAACTTACGGATTGCAACGATTAACAAATAACTTGATAGGGCTTATATAAACCGGTTTAATATGTTTATATTTCAATCTTGATAAACACTCTTGACAACCCGTGAATGGATTACAATAATTTGTGTTGACCGATGTCAGAAGTGACTCCAAAATAATATCCTTGGAATTTTTTGTGTGAATTTCGCAAATATTTTGCTAAGCCTCTTATCCTATCACAACTATACTTTATAATTATAAATTATGGATGACTGTACAGCACATTGAATTTTATTGGAAATTGAAAACTGTATTGTTTATGACGATGGAAAACAACTTAAATTTGAAAATGGATAAATTTTGCTATTTAAACAGAGTGATGTAAAAACAATAAAAATTTCATGGGTACCAAGTTTGTTAATGTCTTGTGAGTTGTTATACATCAGCTGATATTTATTGTACAACCCTTTATAATAATTATATTTATTATTTTTTTCAAACTCGCAGGTGTGTTTTTTCGGACTATCTGGTCACTGGTTGGCATGTCTATGGTATACCATTGGATGGAATGAAATATCATCGCGCGACAGAACTATTAGCAACATAACAGAACATAACTGGTTGGTCATGTTGGGAAAAACGCTTCAGAAAGAATATTCCCTGCATCGTAAGGAACGATTAATTAGAAAATCCTAAATATAATCCAATATCTATCATCAACCAATCAGTCTCTTCCCAGACATCGTAATGAAGACGTCAGTGTATGCCATCTGCCTTTTCATCTAATTCATCTGTATTCCTTCATTAAGTATGGTTATTTCATATCCAACCTTGGGAGAACAACTAACTTCATTAATTTTATCGACTTTATGTCTAGAGGGAGGCACGCGGAGATCGGTCATTAGAGTGCATTTGGCTATTTAAGAGCTTCCCCTATGGACCAGCATAATAAATATTTTGTTAATACCGTAAATTTTAACCCCTCGTTTCAAGGATTATCGTTAAACCGAATTCAACTGAGGCGAATTAACAGCTATAAGGTCATTATAATTGCGTTCAATAAGCAATATAATTATACACTGCTAAAAAAGTATTCCGTGTAAACGAAAACGAAATTTTTTATTTTTTTTGAAAAACCTCCACTACAGATGAAAAGTAATGTATGTCAAGAGTTCCCTATCTGTGAATTAAAGATCGGCCCTCTCAAGGGATGATTAAATGGTTACAAAGTGGGTCACGAAGGTAGAAGGGCTTCAAAAGTGAGTAAATAGAGTTTTCAAAATACGAGGTATTCTACACGCAGAAAGAATGTCAAGTGTTTTACTTCTTTAACTATTGTTTATTGGATTAAGTATAGTTTAGGGCTTGGGTTCGGAGTGACAATAATAAATTTCGAGGTATGCCATTGGGGGTTAGAGTTGGGAATATTGCTTTTTCCATTTTAATTTTATGGTGGATTTTATAGGGATATAAGTTGGATATCCACGAATAGAAAATGCTATCCAAATTAATCCAAATAAAAATTTAAAAAATTGTTAACAAATAGTTTTATCTTTTATTGCAGCTAACGGGACGATCATGGGAGGTCCCAGTATCAAGGAATGCTATATAGCGTCTCTTTATTTCACTATGACAAGCCTTACATCTGTCGGTTTTGGAAACGTTTCGGCCAACACGGAAAACGAGCAAATATTTTGCGTGATTATGCTCATATTCGGAGGTGACGATACAATATACTCCCATAGATATACTCGCCTTCGTAGATAAAATCAAATATTAGTTTACTTCTCATGGCCGAATCAAAGTATAATCCATTATCTACTTAAAAGGGTCCATTCAAAAAAGATATTTGTAGGAAACATAATTCGGAAAAAAATGAAATCCATGTTGTGATTGCTTGAAAGATTTATCTTGTTATTATTTTCAGCATTATTGTACGCGACCATTTTCGGAAACGTTACAACCATTATCCAGCAAATGTACGCCGACACAAATCGCTACCACGACATGTTGAACAGTGTTCGCGAATTTCTGAAGCTCTACCAAATACCGGAGGGATTAAGCGATCGAATAATGGACTACATTGTTTCGACGTGGTCAATGAGCAAAGGCATTGATACTCAAAAGGTGACTTGTTAATTGCATATCTTCAAAGTGAATTGAAGTCGATATTCATCAAAGGGAAAGCATGTTCATTACTATGATAATCACATAGGGGAACTGGTAGAACTGAACTCGAATTTTTTCAAACTAGAACATATTGGGTCACGGCGGATTAATGAAATTGAACAAACGAGAATAATCTCCCTTTTTTCACAAGTATTCGGTAGGCATAGCAACGTTCTCACTCATGGATGCGGTTTCAAACCTGATACCGTGTGGTTAGATTAGATTTTAAAATATTACCCTAACTAAAGACGGCTCCTAATTTTTTGGAGTCGGCCCCATTCCATCATTTTTTTCAGGTGTCGATCAGCTCTTAAGAAACGTAAGAACAACTATTTGATTTTGCGTGAATATAGGTTGTACAGGTACTCTGTACTAACTGACTTATTTCTAGAGTTCCAATCAAATAAATAATTAATCTAATCATTATTCACTGAAATAACTAGGAAGGTTGAAGGACAATATGAATTATTAACAGTCACAAGTGGTACGTTCAGAAATCGATTTATCAGTAGTGATCTCCGTTTTTACATGTGCTTTTACATTAGTAAACTGGAAAACCTACACAGAGAAGCTATTTCATATCATCTCCGTATAGGGAAAAACGAGGCGCTACGGACCACTGGCTAATCGAAAATTCAATTATCTTAACAATCTCCATTAAATCCGAAATGGGAAACCGGATAAACATCATGCGCATTGAATATGCTCACGAGAAGATAACAAATCTTGAGTATTTGACGAATATAATAATTAACTGTTGGTTTCACTTTTGATCAAGTCGATGTTTCGGAAAACGCAAAAACACATCGGAGGTATAGTTGCTTCGCTATTCATTCAGATCGTGAAGAAAAAAAATTGTACTTTGTTAAGGCTGAATAATACTGTACAGGTTAACAAGCACCCGTACAGCACTGCTATAATGTACGATTAACAATGAATAACAGTTATCAACAGTTATTATAAAAAGAAACTTTCGTTGGCCACAGAGGTGAGGTGAATAGGTGAAGAAATTACGTGTTACTCTTACTGATAAAAGTCGCAACCTTATTTGAGCTGGAACGTCTTCACGTTACTCGTCATGCTCCATTTTTGCATTATTCATACAAAAGTGCAACTGCATTTCCGTGAGCACTTGAACACTGACTCCATTTCTGTATATATTGGAGAATAGCGACAATAAACATCATGGTATATTCAACAAGTTTGTCTCACTTGTACTCGCAATATGTACTGTATGGTGATGTACATTAATTGAGTGTTTCTCCCAATGTGAACAAATTTGTCCCAATGAGGATCGTTAAAGCGAAGAATTTCATTAGCGCCAACGTCACTTTATTATTTATTTATGAAGCGTTGGTGCGGCATTTTCAATTGCTTGCGACATACCACAATCATCACTGGAAAATGGACTGCTTGATATCTTGGCACGAGCATATATGATGGAACGACACTCTATAAACCATACCATGTATTCTATTTTTCTGTGCAGGTGCTGAACTATTGCCCAAAAGATATGAAAGCTGATATTTGCGTTCATTTGAACAGGAAAGTTTTTAACGAGCACGCATCATTCAGGTGAGAAATGTCATCTTCATTTTTGCTACGGTTCACGTGACTTTTTTGGCAGGATTTTTATGCAAAGTCCTTTAAGTTCCTAGCAATTCGCCACGCAGCGTCTGTTCACGCAATTGCACGAAAAAGAAAATATGTGCGACAAAACTACTAGATGAATACTGGAACTGTTATTTATTGGATCCTTCCTACAAAATCGTTATTATCACAATTTGACTATTGAAAATTTGCGGCATCCACTGTATTCTATTTTTACTACTAACTCCTATTGCACACCATACGTAGCATGTAGATGGTTTTTTTTTCTAGCTTCAAGAAAGGTCAAAAATTTATTTCTTTTTATAAATACGTACGGCTGTTATACGGCAATCTGAGGAAATTATTCGAAAAGGAATAGTTTACTTATTCCTCTTTCATCTTATTCGAGTACCTAAGTCGTTAATCCGGGCGGACTTAGTGACCAAATGAATGTTTTAATGGTCGTGGTCAAATCCCAGAGGACATTCCAACGAAAAAAAATTCTAACATAACGACAGGTTTAACGAATTAAAATCTACTGCGCTTAGCGTGAAAAGTCCCTTTCAGTCATCCGATACTACTACTGTTATGACTTGCAAATACAGAAATTTAATACTATATATAGATTCCGTGGTTCTTATCCTGATCGTACATACGCGCGTCTACTTAGGTATGCTGCCTTACGTCGTCGTTGCGTGTCGCAGGTCAAGATAAAATCGCTTTTAGTCGGGAGTTTAATTATCCCCTGGGACTGGAAACAGTAATAGGCTGTTGGGACGACGAATTCAGAGTAGGGTTTTCAATATTTTATAACAACATGCAAAGACAATACTGGTAAACAGGAAGGATGCGATAACGCCCAACAAGATTAAATGTACAACCGCTAGAAGCAATTCCAAACCATTACATGGTTTGTCATCAGTGGGAAAGGGATAACGTCCAAATTGGTGTTACAAATGTAGAGTTTCGCTGGTGCGGTGTCCTAATTATTCTATTTTCAACACGAAAAATCATTAAGTCTTTTCGTCTTGTTACGGATATCACTAGAACATGACATTGAGGACAATGTTGACATACAGTACGAATATGTAGAATCGCACCATGAGACACCGTTTTCTACTATGACCTCCATAAAACGTATTGTGAATTTAAATCAGGAAAAATGATTTCCAAATCAGGCACGAAATTACCGTACCATATTTTTCCGCACTACTGTTTGGTTGTTGTTCGAAATGATGGTCTACAAGTTAATATTGCATGAATAATACGGTTTCCAGGCGGTCAACTGCAAAACCGTAGTATGAATTCTCACTTCACCGTAGCAACTATTTTCATTTATTTTTTATTATCAATAGACTCGCAAGTGACAGCTGCTTACGTGCTATCGCAATTGAATTTGTCACCACTCACACAGCACCTGGCGATATTATCTATCACAAAGGGGAAAGCGTTGATACCTTGTGTTTTGTCGTATCGGGTTCGCTAGAAGTCATACAGGATGATGAAGTCGTTGCAATTATGAGTAAGTTCGGGGGAGTTTTTTGGGAAGGACAGTTAGCTTTGTTCAATTTTCTCCTGAAGCGATAATGCGTAGTGTCTTAAGTGATTAACTGGAACCTTACACTGATAAGGAAAATATTTTAACTCCTAATTAAAAAAGTCAAAATTTTTTAATGATGCTGTAGTAGCGCATTTTCACTGCCGGACCTTTGGATTCCTTGTTTAACAAATTACTGCAAAGCTAACGTTAAAAAGTATTCAATGTATTTTCGCTAAAGCGATGAAAAGCTATTTTTATATACTCGATTTTAAAACAGACGCAAAAATCTTTACCATCTCTAGGTAAAGGTGACGTATTCGGAGATACATTCTGGCTCGATCCAACCATGGGACAGTCTGAATGTCACGTCAGAGCACTGACCTATTGCGATCTACACTCAGTGAAAAGAGAACCTTTGCTACGAGTGTTGAACTTTTACCAATCTTTTGCGAGTTCGTTCGCACGGAAAATGATACTGACATTCAATTTAAGGAAACGGGTAAGAGCGACTTTGGCTACGCGTCTTATAGCTATTCTCAAATTTATAGTTAGCATGATTTTCAAAGAAAAATACTACCTTATTACAAAAAATCGTTTTATAATTCATTTGAGTTTGATATCCATTACCTTTCAATCCTGAACGTATAGGTAGTGCTACAGAAGATATCGGATGTTCACAGAGAAAGGGAAAACGAATATAGAAAGCAGCACGATCCAGAATGGGAAGGAAACCTCCCTGATAATCATCCAATTCGAAATCTATTCAGGAGATTCAAAAATCGTTATCGAATAAGAGAGGGTGTTCCACTTGCCGTACAGGAGTATAACCCCGATACAACAAACACCTCTTTAGGAACAAGGGTTAGTAAGTTTAAAATATAAAGTAACGGAATTATTGTTGAGTCGCAAATCTGAAATGAAAAACGTGCCCTCGACCGAATGTATCAAGTCGACTAACAAAACTTATTATCGATAATCTCAATATGCGCTGTTGTTTGCAGGATAATGCAGTTTCTTCAGCGTCAAAATTACAACCAATCAAAGACGAGGATGAAAAAACGACGACAACGAGTAGTAGTGACATCACGACCGGTAGAGGGCGAAGTGAGCAATCGTCTTCCCAAAGTACAAGAGGGGCGTATATGGTAATTGACACGGAAGGAATCATAGACAGTGTGGACAAAGTTCGTGATAAGTTAGAAATCGAAGTAGCTCAATTAAACGAACGCATCAGCGGTATGGAAGCTCACTTAATACGAATCACGTCGATTCTGTCCAATCGGAATGTGGAACAAAATTTGAATGCAAACAACAATAACAACAATTTACAAACGATGGGAGCTGAGTATTCTCAGACCGACAGGAGGTTTTTATTCGTTACGGAAAACGAAACCTCCAAATGGCGATCGGAGACCTCTAACAATTGCTACGCGGGCGCAATGTACGTGAATAACAATAATTCTAACAATTCGTCAGTGGCTACCTCACGTTTGTCACGTGGTCGCAGAAATCGTAGAAAGGTCGATGTAGCACCGGTGAAACAAAACACCGATAACTTGCTTGCTACTGAAAGGGCGATGGATTTTAGGCTATCGTCCTTTCGTTTAAAAAGTAACATTTTTAGCACTTCTTTAGAAAACACGGGACTGTTCGCAAAGAAATGACCCGTCAGGGATACACCAAAATGAGATACTGTTACAATCAGTGGTAGCGCATAAATTTTGGGCATTCAGGTTACCAATGGCAACACTCACATTCTCATGAAAATTCGCAACATTGAAAATGCTGTTGTGGATAACAGTTCAATCTCAACATAAGCAAAAAGTTAATTTATAGAATTCTTTGTTGCTATTAGCACACCATCTGTACCAAACAGAAACTAAAACAGACCGCAAACTTGAGTCGGTTCACAAGTTCTGATACAGAAAATGACTGGATGGTTTAGGAATTCACAATGTTAGGAATTAACGGCTGAAATATTACTTAGTTGCCTTAGTCACTAGATTTATATATTCACAGCTATGATAGCAAAGGAATTTGCGGAAATATCACCAGCATTCCATGCTAGAATTGCAAATTTTCAATATGACAGCAGACACTGAACCAAAGCTGACATAGCGAGCAAAGCTGAATCATTTCGAAACGCGGTTATTTGCAACAGACACATGAGCTAAGAAGCATTTGATTGCAGTAAGAATAGGCAAAATCTAAACAAGAGTACAAAAGCGTCAGTCTATTTATTTTTCACAGCCTCATTTTGTGTTACAAATCTATCAGCATATCCGTACAGCTTTCAGAAACTTAGGACCTTTCTAAACATGTTTCTGACCCCCAATCTGACTTATTTTCAATTCCTTCTACCTATTTCAGCCTTAAACTAGGCTGTCAATGAAATGTGGAATAAATTTCTTTCAACTGGAAGGACTACTGTACAGTACTATTTTTCGCCATCTATACAACAAGTACAAAAGTTTGTCTTGAAACAACGTTGCAATTTCTCAACAGATCTTAACAAAATATGGCACCGAGGTCCAGATGCATCCCAGAAAAATGCATAAAAAAAAACTTGGGTCTGGCTGGCTCTCCACAGGTCTATTGGACAAGCGAAAATAAGAATCTGGATATATATGAAGGCTTATCCAGGCATAGATCATCAGAGTCATAAATACATTTGAACACTGATGACAAATTTACTTTGAATCTAACTACAATATCACTGTTTGCGTGTGAAAGATATCGTGTAATGTCTGTAAAACAATTGCTATGTCTGCAGGAAAAATTCCATCTCCCAAACACAAAGAAAGCACCACGCTGATTCTAGTTCTCAACCAAACACAAACAAAATGAATGTCAAACCGTGAACTTTCAACTTCTGTAGTTTAGCCTTCCTGATGCAAATCCACCTTCCGAAACTTGCTGGCCGCCGTGGCTGAAAACTTGTTCAAACTGACCTCCTCCAGCTTGGTAACCTCCACGTCCTCTGCCCCAATTTCTTCTACCTCCACCTGGAAATGAACGGGTATGAAATTAAACTCACAAGAGCAAGTTAATTTCAGAAAGCAAATCTAATATAGTTTATTAATATATAGTTGTTGGAAACGCTGACAGTGAAAATGATTGCAGTCTATATAGTAATCACGAAAGTTTGTCTGTCGTTTGTCTTGGAGCAACATCCCCATTTTAGAGGTAGTGTGAGAGAAATATATACACATAGGCATTTAAAGATGTTTTATAGATTAAAATTGGAGAAATTGGAGAAAAAAACTTACTTTGGGGTCGATCACCTCCGCCTCGAAAACCTCCTAAAACAGGTTTAAAAAGAAATTAAAACCAATTGTTTATATACAGGTTGTATACAGGCAGATTCTACATGAAAATATTTATTATGAAATTGACAGGTAGTTTATGCATCGAGTTGTGGATATGTGGCTTGGAATAGTTGAATGACTTACTCCAGATATTTCCATTTTTCAATAAGTACTGGAAATCTTTAGTTAATCTGTGGTCCTATTTTTAATAGTCAACACATAAATGTGTTTCAGCCTGAGTAGATTTACCTCTTCCCCCACGTCCACCACCACGGTATCCACCTTGCTGTCTTTGTTCACCACGACCGCCTGAGTAGGGAAAAAAGGGTATGAAAAATGGTAGAAAATGAAAATTCATTCATATTGAAATTACCTCTGCCACCTCCTCGATCAGCGGTCCTTTTTTGCCAACTCGGCATTTCTGGCAATGGAGCACGAATTTCATCTGTCCTTCCACCTCTGTCAGGCACCTTAAACAAATTTAATATCACAATCAATGGAAAAATAATTCAAATATATGAAAAACTAAATATATGAAGAATACTACTTATAAAAATCCTTACATATCCCATTTTGACTTTATTAATCGCACAAGAATGCCTTGTAGCTCCAGACACAGTCTTAGATATTTTTGATAAATCTGAACGTAAAATAGGAAAAGAAATAACACATACAATGTAAAGCAAATTTACCGTATTCACTCATGAATAACTGTCACTATTGTATAAATCACACCCCATATTACGACTTGCGAAGTTGGTACAAAACTTTTATAACTGAGATTTAAATGGAAGACAATACTACAATGGTCAGGGAAATGATTCAAAAGTATGACTATTGAATGCGACAACAATATTCAAGGAATGAAATCGACCTACCATCTCTAGCTGCAAGCAAATGAGACAATGTAATATCGCTTTTAGACTTCAGTGAGTGACGTTTAGTTTGATAAGCAGAAGCCATTGCATCGACTTTTTCCTAGATAAAAACAAACATTATTTTTAATTCCAAAACATATCTGAAAGGAAATATTTTAGAAGTTACATTAAACGTTCCATTCTGTGAAGGAAATATACGACTATACCTTCGCACGGTCAGACCAATTGAAAGATAGTATCGTCACATCAAGTCGTTTCAAAAGCATAGATCGTCTGGTTTCGTATTCCTTTTGCAAAGCCTCGTTTATGATTTCTAGCTTTTCCCAATGTACTGGTCCGAGTTTCTGTTTTATAACAGGCTCTGACAAGTGATCACTAGGACACTGTCTTATCACCTCCTGGACCTAAATATAGAAACTATGGCACTAGAAATTGATAACAAAAATGAACCAAAAATTACGCACCTTTTTTTCGATTCCATCCATAAAATTTTCAACAGTTATTGTATCGGGTGGTTTTGCCATCTTAAGAGAAAGACATATCTCACGCAGTTGCTCAAAGGGTTCGCTCATCATAGTTGATTTTGTTTGCTGAAAATATTATGAAAAATGTCGTATAAAAGTGGGTACCAGTTTAGTAGTATGGTCCCTCTTTAAACCCGGTTTCATTCGTTAAGTTTGGGAGTGTAGTAGGAATAATGTTAACCAACCCCCACCCAAACTTTAGCCTAACCTAAGCTCACTTAACTTACCATAACCAGGTTTTCAGAGAGACCCCCATACTAAACCAGTATTCGAAAGTAAATATAACATAGCAACAAACTTACAGGGGGATTGTGGAAAAAACATAACTTTGCTGCCTGAAGTTCAGATGTGAGAAATACTAAATACAAAAAATATAAAATTACATCAAATGAACCATATTTAAATAATATTATTTTGACCCACTTTATTCTATTCATTTAGATGAGAATGCACTGGTATCCATATATTTTAATTTCAATCATGAGATGGCTGAATCTGTGTGGAATCACCCTTAAAAATAGCCAACCAAAAGCTGTACAATACTTACACAAAAGAACAAGGCAATCATGTTTTGACTGTAACCTTGTATCAGCATTTCCTTCAGTCAGGAAGGTGTAAGGACATCCCAATTCTGATAGAAAACTACTGATTTCAAACAAGAAATTCTCTACATTTACTCGTCCTGCAGCAAAAGTAAATTTGATTATTGAATGGTATTAACATTACTTAATCACACATCTTTGAAAAACCTTTTGCTACTGTGATTCTCTCATCCAGTTGATGAAACAAAGCAAGTTCATTTGCAAGTTCGGCAACAATTGAAACATATTCCAGTGACTTGATACCAAGATCTGCGGTTTCGGATAGTTTTGCTTCATCGTTAACAGACGAAATTCTAACTCATGAAAATACACAGTCTAAGTTGAGATGAGGTCGTTTAAAAAGAAAACAAATATTACTATTGTGTTATTTAGTATACTTTAGATCATCGAGGCTATCCAGTATATCGTTGATAATGCATGAATCGTTCTTCATTTCAATTCTTAAACAGCTTCTTCTACAGTATGAAGTCTCCAGGACATCCACGTTCAAAAAACTTGAGGTCAAATATGAGGTCAAGTACTTTAACCCCTGAAATTGCCTACAGCGAGGATCACCTGAATTTCGGATTTTCCAGCATTGTATTTAGTCGAGTAAATACGAATAGTAAGAGAAATTGACTAACAATATTTATATATAACAGGAAATCGCTACCCCGTTTACATTAAAGCAATTCTCAGCGCTAGAAAGTTTCTCGGACTGTTTTTATGAACCTTCGACTACCTACTCGGCTTTTGGAATTTGATTTGATTTTCCTTCTCTTTAACTTGCATACGTTCCGATTCACGTCAATTCATTACCACTTGAATTAACAGCGGTAACATGGTACAGCGACTTTACATGGTAAATTATTCAGCGATAAAGAATATACAGAGGAATTAAAACATTGAAAATGAATCATTTTTCTGGTATACAATGCTAAAACTAAAACACATACGGTGGAATCACGTATAATCAACCAAAAAGCTACTCGGAAAGTACTCTCTCGGTTGCTTTCAGTTTCATGCCATATATCTCCTTCTCCAGTTCGAGCAGTTCCTGCTTTTTGGCAATGGCTAGAAGTTTCTTTTCGTAATATACGCTTCGATCATTATCACGATCTCCGGAAACCAGCGTCTAAAAGGTTTCAGTGAAAAATGGCACTACATAATAAACATGAATGTAAAACATAAGTACTGTAATTAATCGAATTAATTACTTTCTTAGCCATATCAGATTCACAGAATGATACGTGTTTAATATCCGATTTGAACGACACTGCAGTCGGAGTAAAGAATACTAGTTGAGTCAGTCTGCTTACGATTGAAGGCATTTGCTTTTTAGCATCGTATTCTGGGTCAACTGTGCTCGATGCAAAGCTGCTAACGAGTCTGTTTACCATAGTAAGTACCTGGAATAAGAATGTATTTGAAATTTTACATGTATTAAAATTAATTTGTTTGGGATAAAGGATAAGTTTCCAGTTTTATAACCCATACATTTTATTTCACCAATTGGTTAACATCTATATGCAAAAACAATTGGAGGTTGAAGCAACCTACGACTTCAACCTCGTCTTCATTGACCTTATCGTAACCTTTGTTCCTAAAACCAATTTCGATCAATGGATACACGGCTGAATTATAATTACAATGGACGAACGTGAGCCTACTTGAATAAGTTCCAATTCAGTGCCAAATTCATCCAAGCACCGCGTGAGCGTTTGCATGAACCAAGATCCCTCGTCTTCCCCTTTGTTTCTTCTCCATGAATAATATTCTTTTGACAAACAGTATCATATCAACGATTCAGTAGAAACTTGAACATGAAATATAAAATTCAGAAATAATTCAATATCTTTACCAGACACAGTTGAATATGCTATTAAAATGTCGGCTTCGCTTGGTATCACAATCTCTTGGCCCTTGGATAGAGTAGCTTGTTCATCTCCTGATGGTCCTGAGTCTGTTGTATCCCTTCGTATCATTTTTTTGCCTCCGTCCAACTTCATTCCTCTACACGCCTGAAACCGATTGCTTCAGGATTAACCAAGTGGTAATACTTGATGCACAGATATTAAGATGAAAGGCCATATAATGACTTTTACCTGGATAAAAAATAACTTTGGTTTCTGGAGAAGGGTAGGACAATTGCGGAACGGCTCAATTAAGGTGTTGATTTTGTAACTTTGATCTTTTGCAAAGAGTATATCGCCCTCGCCACCATGTGTTAAAACAGCACAGCCAAAACAGTCGTTATCAGTGTGGTCCATTTCAGAATCTAAATAAAATAATATCAATTCAATTTTTTAATTACTTATTTATTATTACTGCTACTATGCACTGCCTTAAATCATTACTCATTAGATAATTAATAAACCCTCTAAGGATATGAACAGGAAAATAATAAAAAATGAGCACCATGCAGCTAATCCTATCACCCTATAATCAGTGACCGTATTTTTTTCTGACTTGGAAAAATTTCGCATTGCCTATACAAAATAGTTTTCCCGCATAGGCCGTCTTAACAACGAGTAAGATTTCTCAGCCATGAAAGCATTACGAGCACGAAGTAGAGTAGGCAAGCTTAGCCTTAAGCCTTGAGTATTATCGTCCAAGGAAAGAATTTCTTTGAAAAGAACAAAATTTGAAAATATCTACGCTAGGGATAATATTATTCAAAATTATGAAACATCTCATAACGCCTGAGCGATGGGTTATGTTGTTTAACAATGATTTAACCTTAATACTAATATAAACATAATACTGACTCACTACTTGAAATAAAGCTAAAAATAGACTACCAGAAACCGTACAGCTAAGCAGCTAGTTCCCTATTTGGAGGGAGAATTTCCCTATTTACGACTCCCAGCGAAATCCCATGCACCTGACTGAAGCACATGAAAATATGAATGCTACGAGTATACGCCGGCATTGCATATATAGCCTTGAATTCTTCACTGGTATCTTTAAATAATTACATTCGTTGATCTTCTGTTTTATTTGTTTCAGAGTGTAGTCGTCGTATACTTTCACTTTGAACCCTAGTCTTTCCCATGACGCTTTCAGTCTCTCTGCGTCCTCTTTTGTTCCTTCTCTTTTTGAAAAGTTAAACTTTTCATCGAAACTCTGAAACAATTATAATTCATGGAGAATAACAGTTTGTGTAAAGGTTAAAATACATTGACCAATATTCAGTACTGTATACTTTACATTGTGATTGAATACGAGAAAATATCCCCTTTTGTAGTGATCCATTTTGTAGTTCTTAAGCCACGAGAGTGGTTCATTCTTACTCAATGATGAATCTACCTGATCCAAGATTTCTCTGAAATATTAAATGTAAATATTATTGTTTATTGACATGTGGTATTTTTAAGCTTACAACTCCAACGTAATTTATACCTTAATGTAATAAATATAAATTCTCTATTCGATTACTGAACTGAGTTGTCAAATTCTATTGATATTACTTCTTTATCCGATGCCATTTGGTGGCACGACTGCCAGAATGAGGACAAAATGTTAAAATAACTACAGCGGCGAGTAAAGCTGATAAAGTTGGTTATTAAGACCGAAATGAAAGATAACTTTTCCTAAGACGTTATTTAGGAAGCAAATTCGATGGTATTCAATCTAGCCCATCCTACTCAATATATCGCTATGGGATGACAAATATGTTCGGGAAATATGACGGGTGTGTCTTAGATACTATATGTACTATGAGATACTATACTTGCGATTCTGGTCTATCTTGTAAGATGTACTCGACGGCGAACCTCGTGGTATATTTCCTAAACACATATTCAGTATTGAGAATTATCATATACTTGAGCTGTGTATATTAAGTCTACTGCGAAACAGAATTTATAGTAATACATAATTAGTATTACATGCTCACCTCTGTCACCCATATTGCTGCGCTTTCAACATGGAATATTACAGTCTACCAAGTCTAACAAAATACCGTGCTATGTCTGAATGCAATAAACCAGAACTACTAACTAGTCGCCAACGTTTGAGGAAATGAAGGCACACAGCTTTGCATACAGTTTAATACCAGAGTTAAAAAGCTTCCCTAGGTCGAGGGTAGCTTCTACAGTACGAGTACGTTTGAATGTATTCAGGACTTCCAAACAAGCTTAACATCCGCTTCAAGCACGTTACACAAAGTGTACGAGCTATTCAGGAACTGTTGTACAGTATTTGAATACAGTTTCCTTATCAACCTTTTTTCCGCAGGTACGGTGACGAGAGATTTTGTACAATGAGTTGCAAAGTCAAGAGACGAAGTCAAAATTTAATTCGAGGGTCAATAGTACTATATTTTTCACGTATTCCAATCATTTTTTATATTAGATTGTGATGCAAAATAGAGTACTTGGTAATAAACTTATATACAACGAGAACCACGCGTTTGCAAGCCATCAGGCATTATGTGGTATCTAAGTGAGGTCTTGCCCCATGTAATAAATGTCGAAACGTAACGCATTTGATTCTCGAGAGAAATGTGGAATTAATCCAATGTTACTTTTTGTAATAACTCCAGCTTCATTAAGTAGATTTGTTCCTTAAGCTGAAGAAGCTTGCTTAAGTCATACCTGAATAAGCTCCAGCTGGGTGGCGAATTTATCCAAGTATCCCGCTGCAGCGGGAGTTCTATTGTAATGGGTGGCAAAATATATGGTAGTTAGCAAGTGACCATTTCGATAATTTTCTCGCACGAGAGCCAGACATTATGCGAGAGAACACACGTTCTAAGCGTGTTGCATAGCAGTTAATTATTCTTCATTTTTTTCTGCCAGATTTTGCCTATTTTTAGGTCTTTTTTAGGGCCTATGCATTCCCTGAGTTTTGTGTTATACGGTACAAGGTATAGCTTAAAAATAACAGGATGGTTTAGTAGATTTTTACGGCAGCTAAAAGTTTTCAGTTCAGCTCATGTTATTGACATGTATCTGTGTGTAGCGCATATATAGCTTGGTGCCAATCGCACGCAAGATAGAATGTAGATGATACACTGGATTGATTTAAAGTAAGCACGGTGATGCTAGTGATGATAATGTGACAAATTTACAATTGACAACAAAGGGAGTTCTGCATAATTGTCTACAATTCTAGTTTCACTTGAAAGCCTAGTAGTTCCCACGAGTTCTTCAAACTCTTGACATCTGCATCTGTTCCTACACGATCTTGCATATCAAGGTTCTTTTGGTAACTCTGCGTATGGTTGTATTGTTTTGATTGGAATAGTGGATTGAAGAAAAATATGTAAAACAAACAAGTATATGATACTTTACATTGCGAATAAATAAGAGAAAGAAACGCCGATTCTTGCTATCCATCCTGTAGTGATCAGGCCCTTGAAGAGACTCATCTTTTTCATTTGCCGAGTCCACTTGATCAAAATTAAAACTGGCGAAATATTGAATAACGATTAGGTATACTAGTCCCTCGATATATATTTTATACTTTATCGTACTTGGAAGATGTACTTGAAGACGGCGAACTTGGTGCTACATCACCTAAAACAGCGGAACAGTATTTCATAAGTGATCAAATCGTACATACTTTCCAAGCATAATCTGATCTTTCAGCAATTAAATCAATTCCGACTTACCTACATCAACCATATTGTTGTAATCAGTAAGTTGTACGTTACTAAAATAATTATCGTCAGTCGTAACGCCGTTCTGCAACTGATTTTTGTTCTCGTTCGCTCCGTAGAGCTACTCTAGTCTCTAACTTTGGTTTTATTTACAAGCCCTTTAAAATGCCTAGTAGAAAGGTGATTTTAAAGGCTGGTGTATACATACAGTCAATACATCATTGCCTTATCTCTTTCTCCTCTTCTGCTCTGCTCATCACATCGAATGCCTACACTAGTGATGTGCATCATACTGTATTTTTTACGATCGTAGAGCAAATAATGGCTTGAGGTTGTGTTGTACAGAGTCAACGTTTGATTTCATTTATAATTTATCTGGGCTATCAAAGCGAATACATATACCCGTATATAGGTGGATAACATAGTACTGGTGATAGGTTTTTGTATGATAATTTCCTGCATTTGAATATCAGATTCAGATATAATGGCGCCTCAGTGGAAAATTCAAGATATATAAAGATATGTACCTATCAGAACGTATGAAATTGGGCGTTAAGGGACAAAATAATGTGACAATAACCATGGTTCATATTTTCCAATTGAAATGAGTTTGAATAAGCAACTAATTGGAACACTAGTTATAGTTGCCTTATTGCATATTCAATTGAACTTAAGTGCCACGCATTCAACATTTGCCACAAGCCACGTACTAGCTTAATCCGTCACTGCGAATACCAAATGCACATTTCTATGTATTGCCAAATTGTTGTCCACTCAATACCTTGTCGAATGAATAGAATGAAACCATAAAAACCTAATTATTGACAATCAAATACGTTAAAAGGCGATCAGCAAAACAGTTCTTCAATTGTATTTATCTATGTCAACAACTTAGCCACTGGAGAGTCGACAAAGGTGAGAGCATATTATAGGTAGTAGATTTTGTTGCCAACTATTGGTGGTAATACTTTGAATTAATAATATTTTGGGATATAGCAATACGGGTGATGATATACTGACGTATGATGATGGATGGAGATATGAAATACAACGATATGATTTTCTAAACGTGAGATTTCAACGGTAAATGTTACTTCCGTTTCAAGCACGTTATGCGAATTTTATGCGCTATTCATGAACTGTTACACAGTATTTGAATACAGTTTCCTTATGAACCTTTTTTCGCAGGTAGGATGTCGAAAGATTTTGTGCAGTTGTAAAGTTAAGAGACGAAGTCAAAATTAGTTCTCAATAATTATTTACACAGAATTGATTGTGCCTTATTCTGGAGAGAAATGTGGAATTAATCGAATGTCACTTTTTGTGATAACTCCAGCTTCATTCCGTAGATTTGTTCCTTAAGTTCAAGAAGCTCTCGCTTTTTTGCGATTTCTTCAAGCTTTTTCTTGTAATATACATCTCTGAGACTTTCCGACAGAGAGACATCAGTAGATTGCCTCGAGGACATCGGTTGCTGAGAGAGATTTGTGATAATAGAAATTAAAACTGTTGTTCAAAAAATACTTGGGACTCCGTAGAATTAGGAAACATCGGAATCTGCACCGAAAACTAATTTTCCAACTTACTTCATTAGCTATATTTGTTCCACTGAACGATACGCTCTTAAGCACATTTTCCTTAGAAGT
Organism: Halocynthia roretzi; assembly: GCA_013436055.1. NCBI lineage: Eukaryota > Metazoa > Chordata > Ascidiacea > Stolidobranchia > Pyuridae > Halocynthia > Halocynthia roretzi. The sequence continues at coordinate 34,815 of QRAM01000175.1, read as the reverse complement.
GGCAGAGGGAGGAGAAAAAAACAGAAGTGCTGTCAGTCTACTGACGATCGCTGGCATTTGCTTTTTTCCTTTGTATTTTGCGATGTTTGTTTCGGATTTACGTTTTCCGACATCTCTATTTACCATTGTAAGTATCTGGAAGATTGAGTAGGTAGATAAGGTAGAGAAATAAATACTTATTTATTTAGAAGTGGGTATGGTAAACATATTCGAACGCAATAAACGCGAGTAAAACGTCTTAAGTGATACCTGAATAAGCTCCAGCTGGGTGGCGAATTTATCCAAGTGTTTCGTGAGCATTTGTATGAACCAAGAACCAGTTTGGTTCCTCCATGAATAATATCCTAAAATAAATTCCTTTTAGAAGTGAGTAAGTGATTGCAACGAGAATTAAGTAAATATTACCGGGTCCAGTGGAATACACTATCAAGATATCGGATTCGGTTGGTATCACGATTTCCTGCACATTTCCAGAGGTACTATCATCCACTGCTGCATCTGGCTGGTCAAAAGCTTTCTGACGAAGTTTTTCACCGTCATCATGTTTTTTTCCTCTACAAGCCTGAAACCCACGAGAAATTGATGATTGATGTATACTGTATAAAAATGATAATTGACTAGGTGCAGAGAACGAATACCTGTATGAAAAACAACTTGGGTTTTCCTAGAAGAGATTTGCAGTGACAAAACGGTTCTGTCAGGATACTCATGTTGTATTTATCATCCTCTGCGTACAATATATCATTCTCATCACCATGAGTCAATACAGCACAGCCAAAGCAGTCATTATCACTGTGATCCTTTTCACAATCTGCATGAAAATATTACAACCATCTAAAATTTGAAGTTACAAGTTTATTGGTAAGTAGTTTAATTACATTTTTCGATTTTCTTCTTGATATTTTTCAGACTCTTGTTATTATAAACTTTCACTTGAAAGCCTAGTAGCTCCCAGGAGTTCATCAAACTCTTGACATCTGCATCTGTTCCTACACGATCTTGCATATCAAGGTTTTTTTGGTAACTCTGCATATGGTTGTATTGTTTTGATTGGCATTGTGGATTGAAGGAAGATATGTAAAACAATCAAGTATATGATACTTTACATAGTGATTAAATATGAGAAAGAATCCCCGATTCTTGCTATCCATCTTGTAGTGATCAGGCCCTTGAAGAGAGTCATCTTTTTCATTTGCCGAGTCCACTCGATCAAAATTATCACTGCCGAAATATTGAGTAACGATTAGGTATACTAGTCCCTCGATATATATTTTATACTTTATCGTACTTGAAAGATGTACTTGAAGACGGCGAACTTGGTGCTATATCACCTAAAAGAGCGAAACGGTATTTCAGTGATCAAATCGTACATACTTTCTAAGCATAATTAAATTGTTCAGCAACTCAATCAATTCCGACTTGCCTACATCAACCATATTGTTGTGATCAGTAAGTTTTACGCTACTAAAATGATTATCGTCAGTCGTAACGCCGTTCTGCAACTGATTTTTGTTCTCGTTCACTCAGTCTAGCTACAGCGCAGTCTAGCATAACCTTTGTTTACAATTACAAGCCATTTCAATTGCCTAGTTATAGAGTTCCACTGGAAATACAGACAGGTTCATTGTACCGAGACGTGAATGAAAGGGAACTACTAGGTTTAGGACAAAAGGCTGGTGTTACATACATTAGATACATCATTGAAGTAACTTCCGCATTGTCGCTTTCACTGCAGTGAACCTATCACACAGTTCGCTAGCACACAGTTTTAGGCGACTATGCCAATTATGCCCAGAATATTAAATAATTAATTACTCCTACTCCTAACACTACTATCAACCATATCCCAAAAGTTTCGTTTCAAATTTCGCGCAAAATAGATATTAATTCACGTCTCGAAATGGCCGTTTCCGGCGCAAGATAAATCATGTTTTCCCCGTGAGCCATCGCAATTGCGTTGTCAAATTTAAACCTTATTACAATTTCTCTAAATACAATCGCTAGGAGTGCCGTATTGATTTTTTTTAGATAATATAGCGTTATACTGGAAAAATGAACGACGTGTAACACAATCTACATTTTAAACGTTCGGCGATACCTGTAGAGAACAAATCCTCACACAGATCAGCGGGAGCAGCTGAACAATGTAGACTTGTATTTGAGATGTACGTATTGTTTCTCCATCAAGTGTATTGCATATCCTATTCATCAACATTGATTCTTGTACGTGAATCTTACGTTACAAAAATAAATCGACATCCCGTTATAAAACACTAACACGCTGTGCGTAAACGTATGCTCAAACGTATAAATCCAACGCAATGAAACTTTCAGGGATTGTTCTGGACACTATTACAAAAATTCTGACGAAGTTAGAGTTTGACACACCAACTGCAAAGGCCCGTGGGGCCATAAGGAAAAAGCATAAATTTTTGCGTCGAATAAGGGCACTTCTCGGACGTAAATTGGCATCGATTTTGAGTGAAATTAAAAAAATGACTTTCAAGGATTGTTGATGACAATTTGTAATACATTTTGACGCAGTTTGAGTTTTATACCGTAACCATGAGGGCCCGCAGGACACGGAAGAGGGACCATGTTTTTTTGGGCTAAAGTAGGGTATTTTCGAGACTTGAATTAACATCTATTTTGCGCGAAATTGAAAACGAAACTTTCAGGGATTGTTAATACCATTATTATAAAAGTTTCTGATAGGGTTTAAGTATGACACACTAATTGTGAGGGCCCGTTTTACCCGAAGGGGCAAACGTGAATTTTTGGGTCAATAAACAGTATTTTTAAAAACGTAAATTGACATTGAGATCGCGCGAATTTGAAAACGAAACTTTCAGGAATTGTTCATATTATTGTTGGAAATATTGTGACAAAGTTTGAAATGTGAAACGCAACTGTGTGGCCCTGTGGGGTTCAATATTGCAGTACCAATATTTTGGGTCAGAAAATATGATATCGGCATTTCAAGACGTAAATTAACATCTATTTTGCGCGAAATTGAAAACGAAACTTTCAGGGATTGTTGTTAACTATAATATAAATATTTCTGACATGGTTTAAGTTTGACACACTAATTGTGAGGGCCCATGGAGCCCGAAGGGGCGGACCTTAATTTTT
>QRAM01000175.1:0-30651 GCA_013436055.1 Halocynthia roretzi | reverse complement strand
TCGCGCGAATTTGAAAACGAAACTTTCAGGAATTGTTCATATTATTGTTGGAAATATTGTGACAAAGTTTGAAATGTGAAACGCAACTGTGTGGCCCTGTGGGGTTCAATATTGCAGTACCAATATTTTGGGTCAGAAAATATGATATCGGCATTTCAAGACGTAATTTAACATCTATTTTGCGCGAAATTGAAAACGAAACTTTCAGGGATTGTTGTTGACTATAATATAAATATTTCTGACATGGTTTAAGTTTGACATACTAACTGTTCAGGCCTGTGGGGTCCGGAGGTTGATAGACGATTTTTTGGGTAAAAAAAGGACATTTCAAAGCTAAAATTAACACTTATGTTGCGCGAAATTGAAAACGAGACTTTTAAGATATGGTTGATAGTAGTGTTAGAAAATTTATGACAAAGTTTGAGTTTGACACACTACCTATAAGGGGTTCAAATTGGGTGGGACAGATTTTTGGCACATTTGGCATAAAATTTAATATGGATATAATTTTTTTTCTACGACATTTTAAAATTTTATTTTCATTGCAGGATGTTGCTAGACATCAAAATTTATTAAATAAAATGATTTTAGTTCTCTATCGTAAATAAAATAGGAGTAATTAATTATTTAATATTCTGCGCATAATTGGCATAGTCGCCTAAAACTGTGTGCTAGCGAACTGTGTGATAGGTTCACTGCAGTTTCGCTTTCTCAACTTCTGCTTTTTCATCACCCATGAATGTTCACACTAGTCATGTACATCTTATAGTTCTTTCACGACCGATTACGACCAGATTTGAATATAATCGGCCTGTGTAGGTGTTTGCCCGATCATTTCCTGTATCAGAATATCAGATTCAGATATAATGGCGCCTTAGTGGAAATTAAAGATATAGCTATATGTAAGTATCAGACCGTATGAAATTGGGCGTCAAGCGACAAAATAATGTGACAATAACTATGGTTCATATTTCCCAATTAAAACGAGTTTGAATAAGCAAATAATTGGAACACTAGTTATAGTTGCCTTATTGCATATTCAATTGAACTTGAGTGCCCCGCATTCAACATTTTCCAAATGCCACGTACTAGCTTAATCCGTCACAGCAATACTAAATGCACATTATTATGTATTGCCAAATTGTTGTCCACTCAACACCTTGTCGAAACAATATAATGAAGCCATATAAACCTAGTTATTGACAATCAAATACGTTAAAAGACGATCAGCAAAACAGTTCTTCAATTGTATTTGTCTATGTCTACAACTTAACCACTGGAGGGTTGACATAGGTGGGAGCATATTATAGGGAGTAGATTTTATTGCCAACTAGCGGTGGTAATACTTGGAACTAATGATATTGGGGATACACAGACGTTGATGTTGATGTTTGTTCTTGTGACCTTCGGATTGTTGGATTGTGACCAACGATTGCAGAGTTCCTCTCTTCTCTGCACAGCAGCATTAAGCAACACAGAACGATATAAACTTCCAATATTACATCTGGCAACAACTGTTTATCGAAAGTACAGCTTCAATTTATCGAAATTTATAGAATGGACGACAAAATATAGAATGCATATAGAGTTTAGTGGACCAAGCATAAATAACTTAGAAAATGATATGAATGTAGTTTATACATACAGTCTCCAAGTGAAAGTTACACAGAATAGTAACCTCACAATTCTCATAGACCATGAAATCCAGTACTTGGTGTATGTGAAGGTATAAATCAGCTCCGAAGCAAAATTCTCCTACAGAAGTACATTTCAGTTTCTCGAAAAAGGGAGTAAAGCAGTTGGATATGAATAGAGTGTATTGCCAATCAATCAAAGAATCCATAGTGCTTCGCTTGCACTAGACTGAGTAGCTTGATATCCAGCAGACAGTTCGCTTACTACACAAACGAAAAACGAGATTAGGAGTAATCTGAGATTTTCATTTCGCTGCGGATTAAGAACAAGAACAATTTAATTAAATGTCAGATAAACCTCGATTTTCATCAGTCAAAGATGATAACGGGCCATATCATCTCATTTTGACCTTTTTTTCGCTTTATAAGTAGAACTTCATAACGCGGCTTCGTGGTTATGGGAATCGTAGAACGGTCTTACTATAAATAGGTTGTCTTATGTAGCTTGTTGTATAGAGAGATTGTTTTTCCTGCCAAGTTATGGTGGAGCCTGATGGATTTTCTGGTGATATCGATCACAATTCAAATGACATACCGTTCATACAGAAGACACTTTCTTCGAGAATTTATCAGTTTTGTTCAGTTTTCTATGTTGTTCTAGGCTATACAAAAGGAGTCAGGTATATAGTTGAAGTGTAAGGGAAGGTGATAGCTTGTAAGAGGCTGAATGTGAGTATGTCTGATTTTATGCTGCTGCACATGCATAATTTATAATTTTGGAACAAAGATATGAGAAACACAGTAACAGTAAAGCAAAAGTGACAAGATAGAAATTGGTAAATGTAGTCCACAGAAATATCTAATGATAAATTAATCTACGATCATCGTCAATACGTCTTAGTTCAATTAAAGGAAAACGATTACTATATAATATTCGCCTTAGTTCAAAATTACGAATATACTATTACGAGAGTTTGCAGCAACATGACTGAATTGAATATTACAAAATTCCCTCATCTTTCAACGCTGGAAAAAGATAAGCAAGTAGAATACGTCACTCCTGTTGAAGGTCAAGTTACCGGTAAGGATTGTTGTATATTAAAATACCAGGGGACTCAAAGGTCATTAAGTATACACATTAATGTGTAATTTAAAAAAAGGCATATTATATATTAACATGATACTTCCGATGCAGGCGAAATACCGCTATGGCTTCGTGGTTCCTGGTATCGCAATGGACCCGGTGTTATTCATTTCAAAGAGCAAAGTGTTACCCATTGGTTCGATGGAATGGCCCTACCAAGAAGGTACTGCAATCGTTGTACAAAATTGAGTACTGAGAATATTTTTTATCATTTTGAAACTTTTTTCTTTTAGATTTGAAATCAAGGACGGTAAGGCATTTTACAGAAGTCGCTTCGTTCAAGGACAAAGTTTTCAGCGCAATACACAAGCTGGAAGAGTGGCTGTGCCGGAATTTGGAACGCACGTCCAAACTAAAGAGAAAGCTAGTTTCTTTTCAAAGTGAATAATTTTGTGAATTGTCTTTTGAAACAAGATCAAATGATTATTTGAATAATTATATTTCCTAAAATGTATTACATTTTTTAAAGGGCAATGACGATGATATCTCTGCCAGAATTCACGGATAATTGCCTGATTAATATAATGCGCGTTGGTGAGTATTTATTCGCGATTAGCGAAACCAATCTGATTCGCCGCTTGAACCCCGAAACACTGGAAACTATGGAACGGGTGAGTAAATACAGATGATCTATCATTCCAGTAGCACTACATAATAAACAGGACTTAGTGGATTAGCATAGGAAACACTCAGTTTTCAGTTATCACAAGTCGCTTCATTATGCAATTCATAACGATAAGCCGATTCTGTTGAATGCGATCGATGTGTGCAATGTTGTACGAATAAGCTCATGCGTAGAATTCATTCTAAATATATAGAAATTAATTAGTTCATTTGAATACCACAAGAAACTGTATTTAAAAGAGGAATTAACTGTTACGTTAAGGTCGACTTATCGAAATACATGCCAATCAACTTGATGTCGTCAAATCCACTGTACGATTCCGAAGGATCCATTTACAACTTCACTACGTCAATTTTTAGTATGGGCAAGACGAAATACAACCTCGTGACCATACCAAAACCTGAACAAGGTAAGTCTAACTTTTTTACATCCTGTATTACATTCCGTATTATTCACGCAATAACGCACGGTAAAATAATACGCTATCACAAAGTCGCCTGTTAAAACTGGCGCATGTAAGATGACATCAAGAACCAAAGGTCTCGAACAGTTCTCTGATTGAAATCCAGCTGTGTAGCGACCCATAGCTCTAGGCAAAACCACGTCGCGATTTGATCTGGCTTGATATCAGTTTTAAGCATGTTGTTCTTTTATTAAAGGGTCGTCTCTCAAACAAGCTTTCACTTCAGCAACATGCGTTGGAAGTGTTGACTCGTCATGGAGAGTAAGTCCATCATACCATCACAGTTTCTGTATGTCAACCAACTATGCGCTGTTCGTCGAAATGCCTCTCAAATTGTCGATACCGAAAATGGCAGTTGCACATTGGTCCAACATGTGCTACAGTGATTGCATGGAATCTCATTCTGATTTAAATGTAAGTATTTTAAGACAAAATCCGTTTTATAATCGTGTTTTCAAACTTTTACAAGGGGTAAATACAAAATGTATAAAAGCTAATTAAAAACGATCAACGGATATCCAACGAAGTAGAATCATGCATGCTAAAAATCACAAGCCGGACTACAACACTACATATGATTTGTAAGATTTTTTAAACGTTTGTTCGCCTGCCTGTCTCCAAAGTATTTCGGAATATTTCGGAATATTTCGGAACTCTGTGCACGATCACGTAAAACTATATTCTTCCAAGAAACTTGCAAGTTTAATTAGTATGATTCCTGTTCACAGACGAATATTTATGTCATCGATAAAAGATCGGGCAAATTTCTGTCAACTAACTACGCAACTGACCCGATGATAGTGTACCAGTCGATAAATGCGTACGAGAAAGACGGACAGCTGGTGATGGATATCTGCTGCTACGACGACATCGGATTTTTCGATAAATTCAGTATGAAAAATCTTACTATGGATCCCCAAGAGTTCCAGACTACCTTCGATACGGACAGTAACAGAGTAAAAGCAAAAAGATTCGTTTTGCCACTAGATGTCACTAAGGTGGGATATTACGCTTTCGCCAGACACTAAGCTACAACCCGGGCCACTTACAACCCTGGTTTAAGGAATTGGTAATGTCGTAAACGGGTAATTTATACAAGAAGAAATAGAGTGGGCACATACAGTAATATAATAATGATAAATTAGTGTCTCCGAGATTCAGTTATGTTATCTGCTTTGCTTCCCAGGCGACGATGCAAAATGAAAACCTCGTTACTCTACCCGACAGTAAGTGCACGGCAATCAAGGATAAAAACGGAGATGTGTTTTTGACCGGAGAGGTTCTAGCAGATGGCACTGAGTATCCGGCAATTAATACATCCTATACGAGCAAACCTTATCGCTATTTCTACTCTTCGGGAGGAGAATGTCTTCCACCAGGGGAAAAGGTAAGATCAACATTACTATTCTTTCCAGATAGAAGCACAGGGTGTATAATATTCCTTCAATTATATCTGCAGCCGAGATCCCAATACTAAATGTATCCTTAATGATATCCAAATGAACTTGTACATATCAGCCATGCACGCCAAACCCTAATATATGTAATTGGTGTTTAGTAAGATTCTAATTTGCAATACTGAATACTACTGCTGCAACAGACTTCGCTAGGCAGTAACACCGTTTCATGTTTGTATTAGTAATCGTAAATACGAATAACAGCAAAATAATAATTTTTGGGAATACTGTAATGCTATTTTAACGGAATGACAGATCGTGAAAATTGACACTGAAGAGAAGAAAAAGGTCTATACTTGGGAAGAGAAAGGTTGCTGGGTCTCGCAAACAGCTTTCGTTCAACGCCCAGAAGCTAATGACGAAGACGATGGTGAGTAACGTTAGGAAAACGTAATTTATTACAATTATCACGTCAACTACAAGCGCGACTTGTACGGTAAATTGTTGTACAAATAGAAAAAAGGCACATTATCTATTGCACATTGATTTCCAATGATAATTGAAAAACTGAAACTGTGGCAACATAACAATTGCCCTTTGCGCTTCTTTGACTTTGATTTATTGATTCAGTTACGCTAGTTGGCAGTAAGGAGCATTTCCAACTCTGGTGACTTACAAAACAAGATTTCACTGTATAAAAATTGTAACACATGATAAGGACGAGAATAATACATGATTATTTGTAGTTGTTACAACGTATCCTTCAGCAGAACAATGTCTACGTTATCATCCTTTCCTTGAAATAACATTTCTCCTTCAAAACTGATAATTTTCTTGCGCTTCGCGGCACGCAACGTTCCCACGAGTGCTTCGAAAAGATTACCACATCTATCGTCCGAAAAGAGTATGCCAAATTTCACCGATTCTTTCCCCTCAGCATCTACATGAACATGTAGAAATATAAAAATCGCAGCGATAATGTAGGCCACTAAAACCTGTATCAAGCGTACAACAAGAGCTAGATGACTCATAGTTCGAGCAAATACCCATTCAGTACAGAACAACATAAGCATATGATAATGTACAGTAACCGCCTTAGATTATAAAATGCGTGATGCCATATTGTTCCGTATTCACAATGAAATCAAACTTGATATGAACGCGGAAACGGTGCAGTCACTTTATAAACTTGCCGACAAATTAAGTAAGATCTACAAATTGCGCTGTGCCTCTATCTGTCCCGCAGATCATTCATCTTACACCGTTCAAGGCATAGATTGCTATTATCGTTATACAATCCTTGTTTCCCCAGTTTAGTAATTAGTAAACTGCGTAATGAGGATGATAGTAAATGCCACATCTACGGTGAAATACCGTTAAGTATATACTTGTAGTCAACGAAATCTCGCTCTGTACATATTCCTAAACGACATACATATTGAAGTGAAGCAAACCATAAAAAAATCTCCTTACTAAGCGTTCCCAATCTCTTGATTTCTCCGATCAGCAACTCCACTTCGTGCTCAACATTCATATTGTAGTTTATATCTTTTGCTTATCTATAATCAAACACTTGCTAACATCTGATGGAAAAACCTACGTGCATGTGTTTAAAACATATAAGGAACATGAAATGAAAGTAATTAAGCTGAATGTCTATATAATACTAGTACTGTACTAGTATCTCACCGGACGTCAAAACTCGACTGATTTTTGCCGGCGTGTAATGAAAAAGTACGTCACACGTTACTTCCTCACACACCTTGACGTAATCACTCCATATAAGGTATTCTCACACTCACTATTCTCTCAGGCGCTCATCTTTCAGCGAAGCATAACGAGTTTGTTTAGAGTTCTCCAAACTCATCAGTATTGCACTATAGTTTTTATCAAACCCGGTTATAACCGTTGAACATTTATCATAAAAGACTGTTTTGATGAGGTTCACCATTACCCACACTTAAATGAATATAAAAAAAAGTAGTAAAATTTAATCCAGCACGTAAATCCACAACGTAAACTGATGAATTTATTTATTCATCTGAATCGATCAAATAAAATCGTACAAAAAAGTTCATTACATTGAACGGGGGATTTGACTTCGCTATGGTGAAATCGTTTTGATTGGTGTTTCGTCATCTGAACAATTCTCGCCTGACGGAGTAATCGTGCCTCCATCTCCGGAAGCGCGAACGGAAGGAATAGTTGATTCATCCGACATCTCGCTTTCGTACTCTGCGTTATACGGAGTTGGGATCCTTCGACAACGAGTTCCAAATAAACCTCCCGGGTCAGTGAAGGGGAAATCAGGACTGATAAGTTACCAACACTCTGATTTAAATTCATGTAACGACTAAACTATTGAAGAAATATTGATAATAAATTTTTATTGAATCTAGTTGATCAGGACACCAATATAGAACTGATATATTTACTACGATTTGTTTAGTTACAGGTAGTATAAATTAAAGGGTTTGGGTAAAAATCACACGTCCTCATGTGTTCCAATTAACCGGAATCTACAGTGCTTACCATGGATCTCCTCGATCATGGAATGGTGTGTCTTGGCCTAAACCGCCCATTGTATAACTATATCTCATATTTCTCGCCTGTAAGGAATGAAAGGTTTCTAAACCAGGAGATATGAACAGCATTCTTGAACACTAAATCTACTTACTGGCACATTGCGATTGATATTCGAATTTTGTAGCCAGTTAATACACTTTTCTTTGCGTATTCCATCGTACAGTTGTTCGATTTCGACCGCTCTCTCCAACATTTTTTGTCTTTCATCCTGCTCAAGGAATGCTATCTTGGATCGATTTTTCCTATTTCTCGGTAAAGACACTCGTTTGTACACTTTATTCTGCGGGGAAAAAAAACCCTTACGCTAATATGTCAGAAATGAAACTTCCATGGCAGTTACGAAGCTACCTTTCTCCTTAATTCCACGTTCTTGAATTCCAGTTGCTCTGTAGCGAAGCAGTGCTCTCCTAGTATCGGTAAAAACGGATGGTGACTGGTCAGTTTAGAAAACTTGGGCGGAGACCAGAAACGATCGTTCATATCTTCCTCTACGGGGTTTCGATGTTCGCGGGTTATATTAGGAATCATGAACGACACACCGGATTTACCAACCCTGGCATGGCCAAAAGAACCGGTTACTTAACATTCAATTGGAAAATAAATTCATGAAATTACCGAATATCCTCTACTTTTCCTTCCCGTTGTAAAGAAGACTCAAGTTTTGTTATGTTCATTCCATTAACTTGCAGGTTTCCAGTCCAGACCGAAAAACATTTCAACAAATCATGCATTATGAATTATTATATTGAATAGAACAATAGTATGAATAGACAATATAAGCCTAACCCGAACTCCCAAAAATGAGACCACATACTACATATGTAGAAAGAAAATGGACCAGAAATCTTACCCATACTCTCTGGATATTTCATCTCCATACATCTGTTCACTGTTTTCATATTTTTCGAAAGATCAGAAAGGTTTTTCCTTTGATATGGATCTCGATATGTAGTGACTTCAGGTTTATTTTGTTCTTCTACACTAAACCAATCATCCAAGTCTTCTGCAAACCCACGGCTGCCGTTTGGACAAGACTTCAGCGAACAAAAACTTTTCTCGTTGAAGACAGATATTTTTGAATTCCACACTCTGGTTCGATTCCTATCTTTTCCAGGTGAGATCAACTCAGCTTTCATCTCACGGCAGCCCCGCAATGTTTCGTTGCATCTTTTCGCTTCGGCACGAGTTTCGCCTTGCGGCAAATCATCTGCTGATCTTTGTTTCTTAATATTTCTATCTTGTTCAAGCCGTTCGATAGGTTGCAATCTGAAGGGTGGTCGAAAAAACTTTTCACCGCTTGTATTTGGGCGAAATGGATTCATGTTTAAGCCAGAAATTCGGACTAGTTAGGTCACTAGGCGACTCAGCATTTGTAGTTTTCACGACACTCAATATTTGTTTTGTCATAATTACTATCCGTTCACCAACAACCATCCTGGACTAAAGTTGCCAACTTATAGAAGTTGATATATAGAACGTTTACGAAGTTCCCCAAAAAAAGCCCAGAGCTATAATTCCAAAAATCGGAATAAAGATATGCAAAGTTTTCAAGATTTACATTTTTTGCAATATAAATGACACCGTAAAACTCAGTATGGTTATTTAATACGTATGTAACCGTTACTTTTTAGGAATTCTATTATCGTCTGTGACCTGCGAAGACGCCCAGCCGTTTTTACTGATATTAGACGCTAATTCATTCGAAGAAATTGCTCGAGTTCGATTCGATGCTAACATTCCACCCGATATTCACGGAATTTTCGTACCGGACGCATGAAGAAAACAATCATCTCATTATAGTCGCATTCCGAGTCTTCTATATGTTGTAATTATTATAATCGTTTATTGGTGCTACACATTACAAAGTAGATGCAAGCTTCTGTAATTTCACTAACAACGAAAAGGGATATCGATGATATTTTTTCACTTTTCAGTATAAAACAGTTTACATTTCATTATTTATCATTATACTAGGCGGAAATTTATTTCGCTTAACCAACCAACTGTCTTGTTATTAATAAATGATTTTCTGTAGAAATTTTAGAATTAATATGTCAATCAGGAAGGGTTCAAATCAGGTAAACACACAAGACCAAGAATTGCATACACTAAATAGCAACAGAGAGTCATGTCAGCCAGGCTTTATTTCAATTTGGGTAAATTTAGAAATCAGGAAAACATTGGAAGAAGATATCTGAGTTAAATATATAAACTTATTTTTAGGATTGTCTTGATGCCACCTTGCAGCTTATATTGTTGAGTTGTATATGTCAAAATATAACAAATTTGCTGAGTTCATATCTGTTTTAAAACATTTGGTGAGGGAAATAACAGCTGTAATCACTAAATAATAAAAAATATACCATGTATAAGAAGAATTACCTCGGTGTATCTTAAAACTCCTTGATTTTAACTTGGCAGCACGCAAAAAATCAGATCAAATCCATTTGAATAGAACCTTCCAGTTCCTGTGCTTACTAAAGCCTTGACATCTGATCAACTGAAAAAAATATATATATATTTCAACTAATTTCTAGATCATATATGGTAAACAAAATGATGTAAACATTGTGATGCCTTACAATTATTTCTATCATTAGGCCATTAGTTGCAAACTTATAATGCAAGTAATAGAAACAAGAAATGGATGTATAAGACTCGGATATCGAGTTTAATTTGAAAATCATAGTCATAATCAGGCTTGCATATAATGACACTCAGTATATATTCATTATCAATCCTTGATATTTTTTAGTAAATGGACGATAAAAACCTTTCAATTTTGTCAGCTGGTCAGCAATACTGTTAATTGCTGCAATGGTAGCATGCTGATTGTTCCATTGTTGCACCCTAGCAATGGTTCCATATATCAGTTAATTATACAGTGAACAAGGTAACATGTAACTTTTCAATAAGTGTTTACATGAAGAACATCGGAAACTGAATAAATGACTAAATGAATGTCTCCGCTTACTAACTCTATCTAAAAGGAATGGGTGAAGCTGTGATGCGATTTCGAAAAAAAATAACATTGTGTGTTATAAGATACCATATATTTTTTCTGAAGATCAATTATCCCATGCATGCTTCATTCCTGAAAGAATTCAATAATCAGATATTTCGTCATTGCAAATTAAAAATTTAAGTTGCTTATCATTAGTACTCTACACGGAATTTCCCTGTGAGATCTCGGAAAATTCCCACGCTTCGTTGAATCACTTTCATTTAGAACACGCTTCACAGCAGAAAAATTAGTCATGATGCCAGAAAGGTGATGATTTGAATTCTACAAGTCCGTAAATATGATTTATAGCTCATTAGAGTTCATCAAAATACTAGGTTCATTACAGAAAAACGAAGGATGTACTACAATACTATTTAATGAGGATAAAAACCTATTCAAGAGCAATCAAGTTTTAAAATTAAAACAAGAATTCCATACACATTTCTGGTTCATAATTTGGCAGGAATTTGGTTCTCAAATATGTGCCTGAAATAAGGAAATACACATGTAAACATCTGTTATATTGAAAAACATAACTGCAAAAATTATTATCACAAACCTATAAAATTGCTTTTTCAAGTTATAGAGCGCATCACCTGTATACCTTTGATTTTTCGTCAATAAATTAGCCATTTTGATTGCTTCTTCGAATGCATTTCCCTAGGCATGAGATAAGGCATTTATTTCGTTCAAGAATGTAGGCCTAGCTATGCATATAACACAGTAACAGATAGTTGTTTTATTTACTAAATGAAGTCACTGCAACTTTGATTGATTACAATAAAAATTTACCGGTTCTGTTACTTTGTCAATAGCACCCATCCGTAATGCCTCTTTAGCTACTAGTCTTGTACCAAACAAAACTTCACGCATCATTGATTTCGTAAATTTTGATCTGCATAAATATTTAGAGAATTTTACATTTTGTCAAATTTCAAATTATACAATAAATTATATAACTTACTCCAAGAGTTTAATCATATATGGTTGAAATATCTCTCCCAAATCAACTTCATTCATACAGAACCATCCTCTACCACCCTGCATCACTCTGTAATCATGGCATAAAGATAAAAGCACCCCACCAGCAAAACAATGTCCTTTAACAAAGAAAAAATAATTATGAATTTTGAACACTATTGAAGCTATTGGTAACTCAAGATTCATACCATTAATTGCAGCAATTGTAACCATTGGGAAGCTCAGCAATCGCTGCTGTAATTTTTTAAATTTTTCTAAAAAGGTAGAGATGTTTTTAACATCAGTGCTTCTTAAAAATTCCAGATCAAGTCCATTTGAATAGAACCTCCCAGTTCCTGTGCTCACTAATGCCTTGACATCTGTCAAACTGAAAAGCAAGATACAGGATTTATAAAAGTTTACAAGTTTTTATTAACAGTTGCAATAAATTACAATTGGGTACAATGGGATTGTATTGTATGCATTTTCTATTCTTAGCTAAAGCTGGCATGTGAAAACCTTATATATTTGTTTATTCAAGGATAGGCAATTGTGGAACAAATTTGTTGTATATATTTTTATCAAGTTTACAGTAATAACCTTTCAATTTTGTCAAGTGCTTCCATCCACTTATCGCAGAAATTCAGGTTTATTCTGTTTTCTTCTGCCACCATTTCAATTACAGCAACATTCCCCCTTCTAGTGACAATAAGTTTTGCAGGTTTTTGGGCCATTTTAACTCCGTTCTCTAGTTACTATCGCCTATGAACTGACAAATAGTCTTTGTTCCAGTGAAAACCATACACTGTGAGTGTGATAAATAGGAGTACTTTATAATATATCAAGTACTGTGATGTTAATGGTATGCACTGCATTGCGCTTACTAGTGCTAACGTAGCCAAAAACCGTCACGCAACTTTGGAGATTGCAGGGTTATGTATACAGGGCTATACTTGTAAATTTTGTCAAGACCTTTTAGGGACCGTAGGCAGTACGGTAATATATATATTTACTATTTGTTCTATGTAGAATGTTTTTTCAACCCTCTAGAAAGCATATAACTGCGATTCAGTTCATAAACACACAAAAGAAAGATTTGCTTTCAGACGAGAAATCGTTGGACTGTACGATAGAAATGTATGGATTTTCCCTAGTTAAATACAAACCACTCTGTGCTAATTCTAACCAGTTTTCGATTATACATAGTATAAAACCAGTACCCTTATCATCACATTCATATTTTTAGTTACATTTATTTATTGTTACAATTGACACTCCTTTCACGAAATGGAGTAATGTCCGGTCACTAATATGCACTGAAATGAATTTACACAAGACATATCTTTTACATTTCAATGCTGCTGGAAGTTTTGATGATTAAGGCAGCCTTTGCAGTTTGTACACTTCTCAATGATTAGCAAAGTCAGAAGTATGATATTATTTTACAGAGGTGTTTTTATAGGTGACCATACAAAATGTACATGCAAAATAACCCTTACCAAAACCAGCAATGGACACCAATGCAACAACAGAATACCCTACCCCCAGGATGGGAAGCAAAATGGGATCCGGGATCAAAAAGGTGGTTTTACATCAATCACATTACTAAAATCACACAGTGGGATGCTCCCTTGCATCAAACACAGGTAAGTAATTTGTTCTGCCTAGAGTTAAGTTTTTATCTGAATACAATGATAAAAAATGTTGCTTTGCTTCCTTCACTACTTGTTCTGGTGGTTCCTTGCTTGTTTAAATGAGCTTATCCAGTAGAAATAAGTTAGTGTCCATGTAATTTGTTAATATTTAACAACATTGTAAACAACCTATTAGTTGATTTAGCCGTAATATTTCAGTCAATGCGGTATTGTATTATTTCCGAGTTTTGTAAATGAACAGTTATCAAATTATACTGGATTAGTCTTCAGTTTGTGAACAAACTGTAATTAGAATGCCGGAAGAGGTTGTTCTGAAATCTTACGTGAAGGTGTGTTATTTTTGTGTGCAATATTCATCTTCATTTGCTGACAGGACTATGTTTATTTAGGTTATGGTATGCCGGCGCAGATTCAACAAACATTCTTTCGTATAGTTCAATGATTCAATGCCAATTTCAACTCGATATAACTCTAAAAATAAACTTTTGTAACAGAAAGATTGTTACCAATCAATACATGAATTTTTTATTGGAGCTGTTCAAAAATTTAGGTGGATAGACACTTAGATAAACGTACAATATCGACTTCACTAAGTCAAATAACTAGAAAAGTGTAAAAACTAGATTTCTAGTACGATATTATTGCTATTTCATGTCCAGAATGTGTACCACGGCAGTCAACCGAATAATACGACTAGTTTCATCGAGGCAGATCCAGACAAAGTCAAAACTCTTAGAAGCGAATACAAAGATCTTCCTGCGCAACTTTCTGAGTAATTCTAATTATTCTAACTAGTTCGATGATAGATGGCACTCTTCATTGTGATACTTGTTCAATACAGGTCTATGCTAAGAATACATCAAAATGATTTGACTGCTGCAAGGAAGAGCATTGAACAGAAAGGATATCAGAAAAAGGTATGAATGGTTTATTTTCTTCGTTGCGATAGTGTTGTAATGAAATCCATATTTTATTGAATATTAGGCCTCTGCTCGACCTCATCATGTTAGCTTGCTCAAACAGAATTATCCGACTGCATCGTTGGATATTATCAGGTATCTTGTTATTAGTTGGAATGCTTTATTGTGCCAAACCAATATATTTTAAGATTGTTTAATTTTATCTTTTAGAGATGTGTTAGCTGATACTAACAACAATGTAGGCGGTGCAAGATTGGCCCTTAATGCGATGGGTTTCAAACGAGGTCAAGGAACCGCAACTACTACTAAACCAACCGCCCTCCCAAAAAACGCACCTAAAACAAGAAGTAATCAATTTTCAAAAAATTAATTTAAACTTATTTCTAGTATATATTATTGTAAATTTTTTTATAGCAACGCCAGCTAAAAAATCTACTCCAGCAAAATTCGAACTCGTAACCAAAAAACCAAAAGAATTGAGTGATAAAGTTAAAAAACAAAGTATGTGCTTGCGTCTTGTAATAAACCGCACCTGAACATGTAACTACATTCCTCTCTATTGTTGAATCTAGGAATTGCTACATTGAAGAAGAAATATCCTAAAGTTGATGAGAAGCTAATTGTACTTTTCCTTGAAACCGTATCCTATGATACAGAATTAGCATCGGGTAAGTTGTGACCTGGATTTCAGTTACTTCTCTCTAAAGTTTTCAACCACAGAGCAGAACTTTTGATGCTTTGGGTAAAAATATTTTAAGTACAAAATTAGTGCATGGCATTCCAAATTTAATGCAGTGAAGCGGGAACATTTGGTCACCTGTAAAAGCTTATAATATCTCATGATAATGATGTCATTACCGAGTCAAGCCTGAAACAGAATATGTGTATTTTCCATAGCCGTTTTGGAATCATCTATTGAAAGTGAGGACAGAAAAAAATCGAAACCATTAGACAACAATAAGGACACACCGGCTGAGACCGAATCGTATGCCCCAAAGAGTTTAGAGTGAGTATAAATCAAACCTGTTACACTTCCAAGATTCTATAGATTAGTCTGATAAACTTGATGTACCGACTGTAGACCTGTGGTATTCGGAGCCGAAGATAAAAAGAAGGAAGAACCACCAATCAACACCCAGAAGCCGCCTGCAAGCAGTTCTACTATGAGCAGCTTGCGCCAACCAACTACATCTCAGTCTACCAACAGGGAGAAAAGGACTCCAGTTTATGCAACTGTTGTGAAGTAAGTAGCTTTCTCTCGTCATATATTGTCACAGGTGAATTCGCTACAACACACTTTCTCAATACAGAAGAGTCGTACCTATGAAAAACACATACTCTTCTTCAAGCCGTCAGTGTGCTGTCGGACCTAATCCGAATATTTGCAACGGTCCAAACCCAGACCTGCTGATTACAAGTCTCATTGTGCAGATGGGACCCAACAGAGCTATAAGAAATGGACCACAGGTGTTCATTTTTTGCATTAAACATTATATAGATTTTACAATTCTATTAATCATATCTAAATTTTTAGCTTGGAAATCGTTGTGGACCGTTGCCCTCGAATGCTGTCGGCCCAGCAGGTATTGCTGTCGGACGTGCTTGCTATGAAACTGCTTGTTAAATATATTAATTTTATTAATAATTGGTGTGTAACCATAACAAATTCCAATTTTTATAATATTCTACTATCAGGACTTTGTTACTTATTTACCTTTATATGTATCCTATTTTTTGGTGAACGACATTGCAGCTTGAATCTCTGTTTTGCTTCAGATTGAAGCATCTGTTTTATCAGTAATTAAAAGCCAGTTACTCATATACCTCTGAAAAATACTATATTGCATTTAGATTAGATTACTATAAACTTCAACCGTATAAATAATTGCATACTAAATCAATGTAATCTCCTCGTTAAGAATGTTTGAAAAAGGCATGATTACCTTTTTGGTAGTAATGCACTTTGTACATATGGAAGTCCTAACTTTGTGACCTTTTCTCTTGCTTGGTGAATCATCTTGATGTCCAGCAACTTATATGCAACTATAGCAGTTCTTTGTTTTATTTTAACCTGGAAAATGCATGCTCTTGTTATACCTTCAATTGCAGTTGATATACTTCATACTATTGAGATTGCATTTATATTCCCATTTTTGATATATCTGGTTCTGTGCTACTGATCTTGGTACATATTAAATATACAGATAAGATCACTATGGATATTTATGTTCAGGGACAATCTTTAAACGAACTACTTCTAAATTGGGCTCTGTCTTCAAAAAACTCAGTTGTACTATATAAGCGTTTAGTTATAGAACACAAATTATAACTACTGTTTTCCGTTTTAGTTTTTTGTTACACATACTAATGAATGGTGGTAATGTTAGCTAATGCAAAATTGTCTGTCGCTACAAGAACTAAGCTGAGAGGTTTACTTATACGAAGAAAGAAATCGACTAGCGTGAAGAAAACAGCTATTAGCCATGAAGAATATTGCATGCAACTTGTAAAGTACAATACTTCCATGATAAGTAATTGTAAGTTCCTAAAAGTAGGGTAGAACCTTGAAATATGTTAATTTCAACATTTAGGCAAAAAGATTGGGAAGGTTACCTAGCAACATTAATCTTGCCCAAGTCTTGTAGAAAATCAATCTTTGCAGTTCGTGCGTTCAACACAGAAATCTCGCAGGTAAGTTCAGGTTCCACTGTTAAAATAACTATTTTTTAATCTACCATTTAATTTACACATACATTTATTGTGTGCACAAAAATTGCTTCGATTTGACTTTCATTCTTCCAAAAAAGTTGGTAATCATACATTTTAAAAATCAGTGAAAATTATTTTATTGGAAAAAATGCTTATTCATTTCAGGTGGGAGAAAATGTTTCTGAAACAGCTATCGGATATATGAGACTCCATTTCTGGAAAGACTCCCTCTCCTCTATATATGAAGGAAGACCACCAGAGACTCCAGTCTCATTGGAACTTCACAAAGCTGTCACTTCCCACAAATTATCTAAGCTCTGGCTGAGTAGAATGATACAAGCCCGAGTAAATTGATACCTAATTTTTTATCACTTGGCCATATTTCCATATATATTGAATTTTTTTTTAGGAAAGTAACTTGACACTTACAGCCTATAACAATATAAGAGAAGTGGAAGACTATGCAGAAAACACATCAACAGCACTGCTCTACCTGATACTTCAATGCCTTGGTATAAAGAAATGCAGTAGTGTCTTGATGGTGTTAATTATAATTAGGCCTCTTGAGCATAAAAATATAATAATTAGGCCGAAGCAAACGCAAAAAAATATATTATCTATCAGGTGTTAATGACTTGCATGCTGATCATGTGGCAAGCCACCTTGGTAAAGCGCAAGGAATTGTAACAATGATCAGGGCAACACCGTACCATGCCGCAAGAAGAAAAGTGTACCTACCTCTCGATTTCATGATCAAGGTAGCCGGACTTTTTACAGTTTACTGTTATAGTGAATGCCATTAACTCGGTTTGTGTCGTTCAACAGCATACGGTTTCTCAAGAGGAAATCATCAGGGGGAACAGAGAACAGAAGATGAAAGATTTAATTTATGATCTTGCTAGTCAGGTAGTCTGAAAACAAATATCATTGAATGAAGACTAGTATTGTATAATTCACCACTTCGTTTTCAGGCCAATACTCACTTGCAACATGCTCGAAGTATAACACCAAATGTATCTCGCCAAGCGAAAAAAGCATTTATAGTTACGGTAAACAGCATTTATATGTTATAAACTACCACATCTTTTATACAATAAACAGTAGCTTCATATTCTTTGATTTAACAGACATCCCTTGACTGGTATCTGAAGCAACTACAAGTTGTCGACTTTGACATATTTAATCCAACTTTACAGCAACGAAACCACATGCTACCTCTAACTATTCTGGTTCGAAATATCCGAGGAAGAGTTTGATGAGAACAATCCTTCGAATTATTATTTATTTAGACATGTTGCAAAATAAAAAACTGTTGTGTCACTTAAGAGAATTGAATTTTAGGAGCAGAAAACTTTAAATTTCAAATCAGAAGATGTAAGTGGAGGGAATTATTTACGAGTCCTACTAATGTACTATGTCCTAATAGTGGCACAAAATTCTTATAACTGAATTAATAACTTAATTTGAAAAAAAATATCATTGGAACAATTCACTTAAACTATATGAATGTTTTCTCTTCATAAAACACTTCAAAACAAAGTTTTATTCACCATATTAAATGAATAAATTTCACCACCTGGTAAGAGAGAAGTCATTTCATAACTTTTAACTAAACCCAAGTTCAAAAAGCATCACTGTAATATGTCTACATACATATTCAACATAATCTAATAAGGTTTTATTGTAAAGTATCTCAATGAACTATACAAGTAGCAACACTCACTTAGAATTATATTGCTGAACTAATTGCATGAGAGCATCACTTATATGTGTATAAGTAAATTTAAAGCCAAGCTCTAACGCTCTTGTTGGTACAACTTGCACACCTCCACAGACAAACGCTGCGCGTTCTCGACCAAGTAACAGTCTCAAAGCAAATTCAGGCATACGTAAGAAATTGGGTCTCCATAAAATCTGTGCCAACTCATTTGAAAAATCTTCATAAATAACTGGGTTAGGAGCTGTGCCGTTCAAGATCCCAGTGACATGATCGTTCACTATGGCATAAACAAGCATCTCCGCCATGTCGTCGATGTGTATCCACGAAAACCATTGCTTACCGGTCCCAACAGATCCACCAAGAAAAAGTTTGTATTGAAATATAATATTGCTCATGAATTTACTATGTCCCAACACCAATCCTGAAAACATCAGTAACTATGCAAGTTTATAATAATTTTTAGAAATTTGTTATAATTAGTAGATAGCTCCTGTACCTGGTCTTACAATAACATGCCTGACACTCTCAGGCTTGTTTGGAATTTTAGATGTTTCCTCCCAGCGTTGAACTAAGTCTGTGAAAATATCTCCTTTCTCAGCTTTCGAGTACTCGTCGTATACAGCTGTTCGGCTTGAAACATAAAACCCTTAAAAATTGTTCATCAATGTCACAAACTTAAATTGGAAATGAGCTGTTTTATATCTGTAGGTTGTCTTCATCTTCACTTTGCTATCTTATAATTGGGAAAAAATAAAATAAAATTTTCATATCAGCATCAAGCTGACATTATCATACAGTATTATTACTATAAGGTAATATGAATTCATTGTCAGATTCGGGCAAACCAATCAAATGGTCAAATCTTGAACAAGGATATATAGTATCTATACTATCATGGTATTGTATTTAATTTTAAATCCTACCAATTGCTGAAACGGAAAGCCAAACTTTCGGTTTCACTTCAGCTGACATAATTGCATCTCTTAGCATTTCAGTCGGCTTGATTCGGCTGTCGATTAATTCACGTTTATGTTCTTCGTTCCATCTGTTACGATTTAATTATTTCAAGTTATTTTACCTAGCAGGAAAACAGGGAACCCCATATCTAGTTGTTGGATATAACTGGTTAGCACTGGTTCTCGCAAACAGTTTTCCCTTGATCAATTTTTCTTTATCAATTGGAATCAATGGCAAATTATGAAAGGGCACCCTGACCCAGAGAACTCTTTGGACACTTTAATCTGATCTGAACCCCTTAATGACACTCCCTATGCAGATATAAATGACAAGCAAGTTATGCAAAAATATAGGACTGTCACCACAGAGAAGATAGAGTTTAAACAAGCATATCTATATATGGCAGAATATAGAAAGATACTACTCAACCAGCATCATACTGCTACTAACCTTTTAGACGGGTCAAGTATCGTATGGCCAGCCAGATTCACAACAGCATCAGTTGATGGAGGCAGTCCATTTTCTTTCACTTCATCCTACCACAACAAAACTATACAGCAATTGTGAACTTGTGCATTATATTCACCGTGATCAACCAAGGATAAAGCCATGATACCCATGTTATCGTATCTCGATCAGTTTTATGCCTTGAAACAATCGTGACTGTGTGACCTCTTTTCCTCAGTAGGGCGGTCAATGCCTGTCCAATCATTCCACTCCCACCACCTTAGAAAAAAATTCATATTTTTCAACATAAACATTTTAAAGGTTAAGAATTATGAGTGATAAACTGACCTATCAACACTTTGAGTGACATGGCTTGTATAAGTAGTTGATTCAATAAAGTTTTTTATTTTCTAAGTTCAAATTTTCTGCAGGAAAAAAAAATTGTTGTTTAACAAGCAATATGTCAAATTGTATGTTATTTATAAAGATGAGTTATTTAATTAGTAGTAACTACTATGTTACAGCGAAAATACATATATGACAATAACATAAATGAACAATATAACTTTGCAAAAACTTAATTGTGGTACATCATAAGGGTCAGGTTAACAAATAGATCACACATAGCAAGCTATTGTTTATCTTATTTCTTTTGAAATCTGAAATATTTCGGAATGTTACACCAGACAAGTTGCCACAGGGATATGTATAGAAATCTTTACTTGGGTTTTTAAGTGAATGGTTTGTAATAACTAAATGATAGTATTAGAAATTGCCATTGAAAAATAGCCTGAAAATAGAAAATAATAACCTGTACCCGTAACGTCTCAAACCATAGGAATTAAAAAATATACTATCACAGAAATTAATATTTATTCATGCCAACTATACATAGCTATTTTATGCCTTAGGTATATTTGATATTGTGTTTCACCACAATACCACATCAATCTTTATTCTGCAAACATACAGTTGACTGTCAGAGCTGAGTAGTCAATTATATTGCAATTTCTTAAGTGATATCTCGCTATCCAAAGCTGGACAAATACAAATACAGTAGGCAAAGTTTGAAAAAAAATCTTTTCTAAGTGGAATTCGAATATACAGTTCAGTAAGCACTAGTTATATGATTGTTTCGTACAGATAAGATCAGAATACTTATAAATAACAACAACGAATAAAATATGAAGGATGTTCTTACAACAGCAATGACACTAAATTTAACAGGAATAGAGAAGGGGAGCCATGAAGGAGATATTTGAGCCAAATAAAATTTAAGGAAAGGATCGATTGTTTTAGATCAATGTTTCATGCATTTTTGCACTCAAACAATAAGAATTGCAGCGATACTTTCCCCTTATAATATTCAAAGCGTTCAGCAATCAATTTTATCAAAACTGATTTATAATTAAAGCTAAGTGATATTTGTTTAGAATAAGTTCAAGTGCATTTCATTTATGCTATACAACAGTTGCAAAATACATTTATTGACAGTGTAATCAGAATCGATTCAAAGACATTTATGATTGCAATGTCAGAACTACGGAACTTATTGAATAAAGATTCAATAAATATGTAAATTTAATTTATTTATCAACTTATAAATAAATTATACAGGCAATTTGAAAATAAAATGGGAAGTTTATTTAAGGATAGTCAGAAAAATTGTGTATATGTATAATAATATAAGTAGCCTTTGGAATAGAAGGAGAAAAACGGAACTTTAGATCAAATTGAATGCTTAACAGTTATACGTGCTCTACACAAATGATTCTTAGTTGGTAAATTATAATTAGTTGGTTGCAAAAATTAATTTCATATGCAACACAACCTTGCCTGTAGCATCGCATTAAAAAAAAACTTGGAATTGAATGGGATGAGACACATTGACATCACGAAAGGAATTACATAAATAACAACAGTAACATACTCATAAACATAATCAATTGATAGCTGATGTCACAGACAACGTAGAAAAAACGAATGTGGAATGTGGAAATCGTTAATTCTTGTAATAGATTCATATCAGTCCTTGCTTTCTTCTTTTTACTCATTGCAATTATTGTTATTATCATTCATAATCAACAAGGGTGTCGTTTCCTGATTATCATTCCTTTCAAAATGTGTTGTTCCTGTATCCACTTCGCGTATGATGTTCTCGTTGCCGTTCAAAACATCTTCGGCATCGACTGAACAATCGGTTGTACTAGCGTCTTCCTCGAGAACAAAACGAGCCCTCGGTCGCTCTTCATCAAGCGAATTCTGTGTTTCTTGCCCCAATTCTTTTATGTCATTACCATTTGTAAGATCTTTGATATGTGGAGATGATGATTCACTATTGGTACTCGTTCCCGATATGTTATTCGAGCTAATTGGCTGAAGTTTCAGATATTCTTTGAAAGCATCGTTGTAAGCAAGTTGATCGTTGCGATGAAGAGAGGTGAATTCAAATGAATCAGTGTTGTTCTCTGTGGGAACGCTAGGCCCATTCCTGTGTGGGGGCGGACTGTATAGGGGTCCTAAATACATAAAACTAAGATTAATTCATGTTGGAGAAAGTATTATATGACACCACTTCCTTGATTTACGAGTTTATTTACACAGTTGGTCATATACATCATCAAAATACTTTTCTGAGGCCCATGACCTAAAGTTTCTGCATTATTTGATGCTTAAAACTTAATGGGATTTAGTAGCAAAATACAAATTTGTAATCTCGAAACCTCGTAAATTGAGGGAGTGGTGTATTTATAGAAAGCTTTGTACAGAACTCCTATTCCCATTGCTTTTCTGCATAAAAGTATTCTTCATTTGGCCTCCAAAAGAACATTTTTGTATCTAATATCAAAATATCCACTCTATAATACACAATGTGTTCCATATATAGATATATATGCATGAAATATTTTTTGAGTAATTCTCTTGCATGGAACGAAATGAGATTCGAGACACATTCAAGCATCCTGATCATAGACGTCATTCCCATGTGACAGGGGTGGGAAGCAACAACGGTACAACACATTTCAGCCATCTTATGAAAAAAATTCAGTTAATATATTCCACAACAGTGCATCAAATACAATGAAGTGAGTGTAATTGAACACTACTAGAATATTCCAGTCATTTTTGACAGGACGTGTACACTGTTTATTAAAAACTAATGTATTGACGGGTGATTCAAGTAATCTATCTAGTGCAGTGCTTCAGCCAATGATCCATGGAATAAGTTTCCACTAAGCTGCACCAGTACAGCTGCACGCGAGCATGAAAGCTTTCCTTGCATGAGATGACAACAGTTTACGTATTCACCTGGATTTGAGTTCATTTATTTGCCAGGTTTATCTGTAAGCTTAATAAATAGTGTGACTGGAATATGACACAATTAGTACAAGCATTGTAGTGAAGCTCGAACAGAAAAAAAAAATCAATTAAAAAACTATGGAATTCTTTTGAGAAAAACTTGCTTCACTGAAACATTCTGTTGAGCCGACTGCTGTAGCAAAATGTGTATCTATCACTTTCTACATGCCATACCAGACAAAAATTCCATTACTGCTGTTTTTTGAATACCAGGTAGAATACACTAGCTAACCTATGCAGTATGATAATGGCTCCCTGTTAGTTACCAAAAAAATACATTGTGTCATTACAGACCATAAATAATAAGGAATTTCCTAGATAAAAAAGATATCTCACAGTAAAAACGGAGTTTATTCTTATTTTTACTGCCAATATCCGTTGTTTGATGTGCAGTAACCCTACTAAACATTACCACTGTCAGTCTAGTTATTACATTAGGTCACCCTGTTAAGAGCATGTTTATGTAAATATTGTTTCCATAAATTTACCAAGAACCTTCTTTGGTGTAAGATTTTTACTCATTATATTCCAAGATCGGCACCGATGTTGAAGGATGAAAGTCGACCGAGTGACGTCCTATTATAAAACACAATCAGGAACGTGAACCATTTCATTAGTTAAGGGTTATGTCATGCATGTCCACTAAAATCATTGTTTTACATGCGATGCAAAGAAATTCGCTATTTAGATATCCATAGAACTTGGTGAATTGTGAGTAGAAATTATCCTATTATTTTTAACAAATTTCTCCGGTGAAAAAAAATTTAAATTGGGAATAAAAATTCTTCTGGGGCTCATTTAATTCTTCTTTATATTCTTGGTGACTATTGGAATGTGTAGTGCTATTTAAAACTTTGTGTTTCATTACTGTATCCCACACGTCCTACACATAGGGAACTTCATGAGTCTGCGTACGGTTTGAGAGGATTTTGTGTCAGCCTATGTTCATGTTAACGCTAGCAAACGAAGAAATCCAATAAAATGGAAAAGTAGAAACTCAAACAGCAAATGCAAATCCGAAACACCTTGCAAAAACAAAAAGTAGCACTTCAAGAGTAAGCCTCATTGTGTTAGCATATTCCAATGCTACCTGCATCACTGTGCTTCAAGTAAACTCCGACCTACCCTGCAGGCTCAGCCTACAGCAGCATCTTAGCCATGCTGCGCCTGTTAACCAGGTGCACAGGATGTCTGGTCGGAATAAGGACAACATGTCCCGGTACTCTCTACCCTAGTTTGGAGGACTTTTCCCCAAGTCAAAGCTTCTAGGAGCAACGACTTAGAAAGCAGGTCTTTTCAGTGCATACATCAATGGTGGGTATTGGGTCATGATAAATAGATCAAAAAAAATTGTAATTTAGCACTTGTGGTGCCTGAAAAAATGTCTGAAATCACAGTGTGACTGGTAGCATGTTGCATCGACATAGATTCAAAAAAATGTTATACTCATTTCTGTACTACCTTTAAAAAACGTTAGACGAGCAAGATTTTCAGAGATAAGGAGGAGGTATCTCAAGAGTTAATAGTCGTTAGTATGGAAAATGGTATTAAAAATGAAGTGCAAAACATCTCTCCACCTTGGCAGTTTTCACCGCACACATTTCAGTAACATCAGTCATATATCCATAGCATTAGTACCAAGCAAATTTTCAGTAATAACACCTTGATAGCAGAATTATTAATATTCCTCAAATCAGCATGCTCTTTTAATTTGGATGCTAAATATATATTTTTCTACTTCTACACTGCAAACCATATGTTCAAGTTGACACTCCATAAAGTTTTTTTTAACTTTTACCATACAAACAAACAAAAAAACCTTACCGAAATCCTCTCTGTCACTGAAACTGACATTCTTTGGAATCCGCTGTAGAGCAGCAGGTCCCTGGGATTGTATACTGACGTTTGGTCGAGGGCTAGAAGATTCAGATCGATCCTGGAAGAGAAATTGTTATGCATGAGATTTTTGTACTTTAATTTAGATAATTTAGTATAATTCTATTAGGAAAATTTACTTCAGTAATGCAACAAGTTCTCAGTCTCAAAATCCATTGCTTAATCAAAGTCCAGTCACCAAAAGGAGCAAAAAGTTCCTTTTTCAAGTCGTCAAGGTCACAAGAAGCCAATACCGTACCATTAATGTTGTGTTCTTTCACAAAATCAACATATTTATCGAAGTTTGTCTGGGCGACTCCTAAATTATAATTTTAAATGGTAAATGGTTAAATTGAAAAATTTTGTTTCCTATTTTTCCAAAATGGAAAATACCTTTTACTTCACAGAGTTGCCGACTGACTTCGTCGACAGACCACTCGTGGAATCCTGTATTAATGGCAGACATTGAAGAGAACATACTGTTGCAACGACGGAACCCAGGAGACGGGGGAGGTCGAATATTCTGCAACATACATAATAATATATTTGATATTCAAGTAAAAATATTCTAAACTTGATTGGTAATACAGCTTATTAATAGGAAAAATTACCTGTGATTCCATACTGTGTGACATAGTCAGCTTATTGAACAAACCAGCATCTAGAAATGTTATATAAAATTATGATGAGGAAAATTCTAAATGCCACAATATCGAGATTACCTTGAACCATTTTCCTGGCTAAAGTATTTTCCGGCTGCAACATGTGGTACGGTTCCTGAGCTATAAATTCTTTCACCTTCGGATCCAGATTTACAGTACTGGGGAGGAAACTTCGAAGATCCCTTGCCGTTAATGAGTGTGAGGTCAAAAATATTTGAAAAGAACGTTCGTCTGATGTGTCGATCGCGAGCAAGGGATCGTTTTGATACAACAAAGAATGGTTTCTAATGGAGCCAACAAAAAACAAGAATTAGTAACAAGCAAAGGAATAGCGTTTAGTAGAAATCAAAATTGTGAATAAGTTAAAATAAATAATCTATTTGGAGGTTGAAAAGGCAAACCTGTCAAAAATACTCTTCAGTGATTCCGAGCCTGGTATTTTACTCTCGGACCTTTCCAAAGAGTGGATAAGGAATGAAGCACGATACGGCCATTGCTCTGTAAGATTTATCCATGCCGCGAGTCGACCCCAAGAGAAATCGATGCCCTCGGCACGTAACAAACGACCTTGTCAATTGAATTTTGCATTTAAATTGACAGTTTTATAATTATCACTACATATCTACATAATGAGGATACAATTTCTTCATATTTACTTATCTGTTTTGACCGTAAAGGAACAAAAACAAAGCATAATAATGTAATTTCCTGTTTTATCACTAGAATAGTAACTGTAACTTCAAGAATATAAACAATTTTCGGTCCAATCAGGCGTCTGGTTTCTGAATGATGATGCATTTCTGCCAAACTATATCCTTACCAGTAAGTGAGACAATATTCAAAATTCTTTTCATGAGTTGTGGGCTGACGCTGTTGAACCAATCTTCGCTGAACATGATGCGACTGAGATCCATTGTTTTTTGACTTCGCCTGGATCCATTGACCCGACTAATTACAAAATTATAGAAACAATAATGTAAAAGGTAGGCAAGATGAGGCAAACTCAACTCACCCTCTATTAACGGAAGAACTACCACGTCCCGTGTAGCTTGTTTTCCTTGTTTCTATGATCACTGTGGAATATTCTTGATCACTTTCATCATCTGACTGTCCATCTTCCCTGTCTCCTATCGATCTAAGTTTCAACACACAAAAAAAATGTTCCATTCAAAATAAATTCGACAGCGGCTTGCCCCGACGGATAAAGCTATTAATTTGTAGGAAACAAGTGTAGTTTACTGCAATTGGTTATTCAAACATTACCTGCTTTTTTGTGGTTGACATTGACTTTTATCTTTCAAATAAAATGGTAGATGAACTATATTTTTGAGATAGTCATGTCCACTGATATTCGCATCACGAAAAACACTGCAAAGAAAATTAAAAAATTAAATAACAAAACTGAAGTAAGCATAATGATTTATTTATTTAGTTCTTTCTACCTTTTCAGATTATTATCGATGGCTTTGGAAATTATCACTGGGTCAATCGCGAGCACGGTAATGTAAGGTTGTTGCGAAAACAGTATATGTACAGTGTCTAGAACGTTAAGAACCTTGTCTTGCTCGCAAGAATCAAGACCGTTTATGATGACACACATCCTCGTTTGCGTATCTGTGAACGCGTCAATTGCAGTCACGGTGTCGCAAAGAAGATCAACTTCATGTTTTAATTGCTGCATCAATCTTTCTTCGGATTTGGTGTGGTGAGCTGCTGAAAGAACTCTCTTTCTTTGTGACCACAAGAGTGCACCACATATCTCAATGAATGTCGGTGAAAACAGGATCAATATAGCGATGAGTATCGCTCCAAGAGAGAACAATGCCGCGTTCACGGCGTTCGCGGTCGTGTTCTCCACCACTTCTGTATTGTTACCTCTCTGCATGTAAATTATGGTGGGACTTGGGCCATAGGCTGCCGATGTAAGCAAGATAATTGCAATGAATGAAATCACAAAACAAATCGTGATCAGGAATGTAGGAACGCAACAAATCAGTCTGTGCCTTGGCTTTTTCAATCTTTCTCTTGCGTTCGTTCGAAATGCTCTGTGAAAATAAAGTACAACTGTAATTTTTATACGCCAGGTCTTTGCTTGACCTACTCTATCCTGAGCAATATTCAATTAAAGGAAGTTACAAACAAATGAAACAGACCTGTATAATCTTACAGCCAGAAAACCAAGGTTTTTTTCAGCTGATACACTGAGAAGGCCGATCATCTCGGCTAGTGATGTCTCTCCACCAACAGATGTCAATCTACTATAGTTGGTAAACAGGAATCTGAAAAAAAACAGACGTCATACCACAGGAAGATCCATATTCGCTTATTTGAATAAACCGAAGCTCCCCAGTTTACGAACGGCCAGATGAAAAAACAATGACACAAAAATAAACAATAGAAATGGTGGAAAAATACGGAGTGTTCACACGCACAAGGTGTTCTCAAAATGTTCTGGGAGTTGGGGAGTGTCGATAGTATTTATGAAATCAGCTCTTGGTAAAGGACAAACCTGACTGGAATAGCTTGACCATTCTCAGGCTGTGTCGGTAATGGCGAATGCATAAACCAAAGTTTCGACAGCAGAAATATATATTTCTCCTGACTGGCAATAAAACTTCCCATTTTGGAAGTCCATTGCCAATTTCCAACCGTCATTCCAGCGACGACCATTGCTGATAGAAAAATCATATTGAGACATTAGACTAATAAGTATAACTAATAATACCAAATTACAATTCAGACTTACAGATTAAAATGGCGTATATAAGGAATATAGAGCATCCAACTACAAGTCCCGAAAGAATACGAAAATTAGGATCCGAGGTCAGAAAAGATGTCAGCACACCAAAGAAGATGGAAACGAAAAAAACCACAGCAAAGGAAATGATCGACGGTTTGAAAATATTGGTGTGATTGGCGCTAGTAAAGACCTTCATTTGCTCTGAAATTTCAAGACAATAACTTGTTATTTCTATATAGAATGAATACGATATTTCTAATAATATAAATTTTCTATAGCAGCTTAGTTCACACACCCTGCAATTTAGTCAAAAGAAAAGATTTTCCACTGCCCCACTTGGCATAAAGTCCAACCGTCAGCGGAGGTGTGAGAGTGGGTTCGCATAGGATATCTGCCAAGGCACCACTATATAGATCATAACTCTGTGGAATTCCCTCTCCAGTGACTTCATGCATCGCACTCTCGGGGGACATGTTTTCTAAGTAAAGAAGATTATATGACGTTAGTCTTAAGGATCATATAGCATATTACATTATAATTTGAATTACTTGCGCCAAAGACGTTAGCCAAAATGCCTTTGTTGTGCGCCGCATCAAGGTTGTATGGAGTCTCTCCGGCCTTATTCGGTTGGTATAGAAGACGACCGTCTCTCGGGTTTTTTAAAAGAAGTTTCACTAAACGCAGACTCCTTGCTCTAATAGCGATATGGAGTGCAGTGTCTCCTCTCTAACATCAAACCAATACTATTAACATAAAAGATATACAAAAAGCAGAAACAAATTTTTTAACTTACTGCGTCAGTTGCGGTTACAGAAGCACCCTTGTCCAATAGGTATCTAGTAATTGTTATGTTCTTGTTCTTAACAGCACGCAAAAGAGGAGTTTCCCCATCTTCGGAAACCGCCTCTGTATCTGCGTTGCATGCCAGAAGTTCTTGAACTATGCTGATTTGTCCCAGCTCGCTCGCCCAATGCAATGCGGTTTTGTCATTCTAATCAAAAAGATTATGATAATATACAATACCATATACCATATAATCGAAAATACAGCTCAAAATTTTTAGTGGACGACTCACGCATGGATCAACCAATCCGAGGGGGTATACAGTATATCAAATCTAACAATCGAATATTCTTAATATTATTATTTTTGAGACAACTGCTAGATCATGTACTCACTCTTCCACAAATATCAACATCAGCGTATCGACTCAGTAATGCTCGTACGGTATCCGTGTGACTTTGTTTAACGGCCTTGATAAGCGGAGTGTCTCCATTGCGGTCGACGAGGTTCAAGTACGCACCGCAGTTCAAGAACAGGCCTATGGCTTCGTGCATTCCTGTATGATAATGATAAATCCATGTACTATGTAACACTACATACCGGGTAGCTGGAGAAAATGGAGTAATTGAACCAGTAAATAAAGATAATGCAGGAAATAAATAATCGTTACCTTGTTTAGCAGCATAGCTCAGAGCAGAACAATTGTTTTTATCAGTGTGATTGATATTAACCTTTGCCCTTTCTAACAAAATTCTGACGCAGTTCATGTGATTGTTCTTGGTGGCTGCTATTAGAGCATTTGATCCCTCAGCACCGACAGCATCTCCGTCTGCCTTGAAATCAAGCAGGATGATCACAACATCGATGAACCCACGACGACATGCCCACATAAGCGGTGTACTTCCGAACTAAAATATAAACACAGTGGTAAATGAATAACAGTAATTTTGTCAAGAAAATATGTGAAGCTGTTAACTATAATTTTAAACCTTGTCGGTCCCATTGACTTT
>QRAM01000174.1:163603-196949 GCA_013436055.1 Halocynthia roretzi | reverse complement strand
AGCTCGTTGTTGCCCGGCCACTGCAACGGTTTGTCGAGTTCTGGTTTCATATTGGCACTGCGCCTCGAAGCCTCATGATCTTGGCATTTGCTTTTCATTTCTTGCAGAATAATAATCTTGATCTGTAAATTCACTAAGAATTGAGAGCTTGTTGCTGTTGTACATCGAGTTCTGGTTTCATGTTGGCGCTTGCTTTTCATTTCTTGCCGAATGATAATCTGATTTCCATATTCACAGAGAATTGTGAGCCTGTTGTTGCCCGGCCACTGCAACGGTTTGTCGAGTTCTGGTTTCATATTGGTTCTTGCGCCTCGAAGCCTCATTATCTTGCCATTTGCTTTTCATTTCTTGCCGAATAATAATCTGATTTGTAAATTCACTAAGAATTGCGCTTGCTTTTCATTTGCTTTGCTGACATGCTCTTCTCTATCTCTAAGCTCCTAACTTGGAATTTAATTTGAATAATGGTAATTGCATTTTTATTGCAGCATATTTATATATAATATGATTCCTTATATTTCCTCAAACAATTTTTGATTCTGTAAGAATAAACTGTGTGAACGAGTGAGTTCTGGTTTCATATTTTTTTCCATCATGTCCTAAGAATCCTCGCGTTCTCGGCATTTGCTTTTCATTTCCTGCCAAATGATAATCTGACTTTGCACACACACTTTATACCCTATGTATGTTTTTCACCATGACACAATATAACGTATACTAAAATAGACGACCCCTTTCATAATTTCCAACATTTTCTTCGTATGATCCTATATGGAGTAGAATGATGTAGTGTATGTCTGGATTCCTACATATTTTATATTTGGATTCTTGATGGTTTACGATAGAAATTCCCCTGTGTACAGAAAGAATTTTGTTTGGATTGTGTGATTGTGTTTGCAGCTCTCACACTGTTTGCCTTGTTATATTTTATGTGTAGCCTGTGTCCGCCCACCTTGGGCCAGGACAGTCTCGGTTTGATGGGCTTGTCCTGTTTGTATTTCAAATTTAGGTGTAACCTGTATACTAGCTTATATGTATGTACATAATATATAATGTTCAGCCATCCACCTTGGCCAGGACAGTCTCGGTTTGATGGGCTTGTACTATTTGTATTTCCACTGGGAATATTCGTGTGTTACCTGTAGTACTATTATTATTATGTAATAGATAATGCCAGGACAGTCTCGGTTTGATAGTCCTGTCCTGTGTTATGTGCAAAGAAGGTGAGTCATTTGAAAAAACTTTCACACTAATAGTTTTTAGGCATTTTTTTTCGGGGGAAATAAGGTGTAAATTTGTATAAAAACTAGAATTGTAAACAATTATGCAGAACTCCCGTTGTTGTCAATCGTAAATCCCTAGCATCATTGTGTCTACATTCTAAATTGCGTGTGATTGGCACCAAACTATGTCAATAACATGAGCTGAAGCGGGAGTTCTGATAAATGAGTTATTTAAATGCTACAACTCTAGATGCCAAACATCTGTAAACTTTGGCTGATAGCTAGCGCTTAACCGAAACCCAAAACTCGTTAAAATCACGTTTCAGTATAACGTTATGGGATGTAGCAAGTGTTAAACATAAACTTCGTTCGCAGGCCACTCGAGGTGAACGGTGCAGAACGACGATAGCGCTTTTAGAAACCCTGTTTCCTTTTGAACGTTCGATGACATGAGTACATCTTTTCAGCGATTGATTGAAGTGTGGGAGTCCTTCGAATGTTTATCCAAGATATTTTGGTTTGAGCAAATTTCCACTTTAAACGTCAATCAGAATATTTGTCATATGGGTAAAGGAAGTGTTTGGTTTACTCGTTGTTCCAGGTTTGTTGATTGTACAAGACTGGTTTGCTCGTGTTGTTTGTTTATACATGTATTATTTGATTGCTGGTTAGTTAAACTCAATGAATAAGGATAGTAGTGATAACTAGGAAAACCGGATAGCTTTTAATGATCTTGGAAAATTGTTTGTGGTTGCCTTGTTATGTTTTATTCCACCTCTTGGTACAACATAAGCCACCTTAATGAGCGCAAGGAAGTTGAGCCGCAACTTTGCTAGTTCTTATTTGTGTAGTTTTCAAAATCTTACCTCCGTCGGCTTCCTGCGTTGCTGATTCGTCTTCAAGAATCTGGACCAATCAGATTGAATAACGTCACACCCCTGCGAAGGAAACCCCTTAATTATGGATGAAATCATGGTGGTAGGTCATTGCCGAACAGCGTTTTACATACATACGTACTGGATTCAAGGATCATTAGTTTTCTGTTTCAAATATCTGTAAAAGTGGTTCAACGATTTACTATTTATTCGTAAAAGGCCATTCTCGCCTTTAGTGTTGCCCATATTTTGTGTTATGTTTGATCCTTCTTGATAAAGTGTCGTCTCCGAACAAGTTTAAATCGCCGTACTATTTTTTCTACTGGGGACCCACTCCCCCTGATATTCAAAGGGGGCCCCTTTGGTGGAAAATATTGACAGTGGAAAGAGAGTAGTGTATTAGGAGGTGTGTGTACGTACACCCCTTATCAAATGCATTTAGCCCAGATTACAAAAAGAGAGCAGTTTGAAATGGGGCCTATATTTTTCCATCTGACCTGCGCCGTAATTCTGCGCGGCAATGTCTCCGAGCACATAAATTCGATACTAATTGCAACTCCGAATAATTCCCATCTTTTTTTATTCTTATTTGAACTCGATCCGCGGTTTGGTTCATTGTTCTATGTTGTCTGGTGCTAGCATTTCCAATGTCACGTACGCGATACAATACTCTAGTGAGTTAGAAGGGAGGAAATTGATGTTTCCCCGATCTGTGAGTGCACTATAAGAATCCTTAGTTTTCCGGCTGCGAAAAGTGTTAACCGCGTTCGCCCTTTAATCTCGCTAAGCTATTCTTCATTGAAGCATTAGACAATGGCTTCCATTGTTAGTAGATTCCTGAGCCAGACTCGTGGTAAGCGCGTTAATTCCTCGGTATGAACTAACTGCTAAGCGATGACGAAACGACCGTATTCCACAGATATTTCTTGCGTCTTGAGGAACGTTGCTACTTACTGTAAGAGACCAATACTTTGTTATAACTTGCATCATTTAATCTGTACATCATAGTTTATCGTTCAAATATAACCGAAGCTAGTTACGATAACGGATAGACCGACTTTTGTTTCTTTGAGTTCGCAGCAGACTTGCAGTCGTTAAATTTAGAACAGTTACGTCATCATGCTTGAAGGTATGGCCGGATGAGTCGTTTGTTACGGTTGACACGATGGATGGTGATCTAATTCTTCTTGATTTGTAAAACGGGTCGCTTATTTGACCCTTGATCTGCGACGGACTTTGGACATTTAAATGTATTTTCGTCCAAGTTGAAATGCAAACGGACAATATACAGTAAATATAGTGAAGTTTGACCAAACAGACGAGTGCTTTGTCAACTTTAATTCATCTGAATCTGAGTGTTTAGATTCCATTACATCCGAAAGGAAATAGTGACGAAATTTCCACGCTTAGTTACCGCCAGGTGAGCTGGATAGAAAGCCGTAATAGGATACCATTTATCATTTGCTGTAAAAACGCTCTATCAATGTCTTCGTTTTTCCAGTATCTATCTTCTCACTTTCGTAAAAAATTATGTAACTTCGAATGCTCTTCCAAACCTTGCAGTAGTTGAAACGTCTGTTTTTGTTCTCCAAGATCTTAATATATTTCCATTCGGCCAAGTTTAAACAACCTTTGCAAAAATAGCACCGAGACCCCATCCCTACGTCAATCAATCTTCTTAATTGCGTAACTATATGGATATTTCGGAGCATTTTTTTTGTATGAGTCCATTGCAAGTTTGGTTCGAGTGCAAGTACGGAAGATTAGTTACGGCTTTGCGGAGGTTTCTGTCTTCAGTTTTATTTATTTTTTTAGCAGTTGTTACGTTAGATCAGGGCTAGTAGCTAGTTCCAGGAGAGCGACATTCTTCCGGGTTTTCTTTAATAAATATAGTTGAAGAGATTACGTGTGGATTTCATTGAGACCGAGCAGAGAAAGTGAAGAAAATTTTATTATAAGCCAGGCTTGGATAATCTACGGGTATTCCTCAACCGATTGCATTGAAGGAGGAACTTTAATATTAGATTTGCGAAAAAAAGTTTAACATAGCTGCAGTAATGTTTTTTTGCATGGTTGCTATTTACCAGTTTTTCGAAAGCAGTGTATCAGAGCCCAGCAAAAGATAAAAAAATAAGTAGTAACCGTTGACTGCTCCATTTTATGAAGAACTTTATTTGTATCTGTGAAGCGGTAGTGTAGCGGTACAAATTAATTTTGTAGTGACTTTACAGTCAGGTCAGAGTTGTATATTATACTGCTATGAGTATGTAGCTCATTGCTAATTGGTATGACATAATTGGTATGACACTCAAGTATATCCAGGTGGTGACAGACTTTTATCCAGCCAAGTAATTATATCCGAATTAATGCGTAGAGAAGCGCGTTGGCTTCTTGTGTATAAACAAATGCTGTACTTGAGAGTTAGATACTGTAAATATAATTTTCTGGTATGAAATTCTGATATTCCAACATTTGTGATCACAGAAGTACATTTCCAATTCCCTTTGTTCCCACAGAACGTGCCAGACTCATCCACTTGACATTGTTTGATTGCTCTCAACTGAAGAGATACGAGTTTCACCACAATATACAAACCAGTTATTTTGTCATTCGAATGTTACCTTCCCCTTATAGAGATACTATTTACCTTTACATTCACGTCCAAGAGGGAAGAGCAAATGCACCCTTGGTATAAATGAAGGGTATTACTCAGTGACAGATATGGGCGTCCACTGGGCGTGACAAACGGGGCAGTTGCCCCACTCTGTACAAGAAGCAATATAGCTACTTCATTCTACCACTGCTATATTGAGAGATACACCTCAATCATACTGACAGCTAGTTAACATTTGATCTCTTGCAATCTAATCTATTTAATTTTTACATATATCAGTTGAAGTATATTCCTTTGACCACCTCTGAACTCTGTCAATGGATTACATAATTGCCACCCTTTTTTTAGAATATTTCCCACGTCATGGATGAGAATATAGTTTTATCGCTGATGACACAATCTGATGTAACGCTAGTTAGCCGATAAGTTTAGACGGATTTGATTACGTCATATATCTTGAGGCACCGCATTTTGAGCAGGAGATGATAAAGTTTGTTTGTTATAATAACCTCAAATCGGCGAGGCTAGCTCAGGTGTAGGAAAGGTTATTTAAGTATTTCCTAACATGTCTGTCTTTCAGCTGTTGAGGTTACAGCAGCATGTATTACAGCACTATTTGAAGATGAAATCCAGGTTTAGCGGCACAGCTCATTGTTCCTCGATAGCCAACGGCGTATTATCTGTTTGTTGTTTCTTCCGCTAAATGAATAAGTTTAGGCATGCGAACAGTTCTGATGTCTTATCAATTACTTAGCCCGTTTTGAGCGTTAAGTTCTCTAAACTGCATTGGTAATGATAAAAATGTTGACTTGCTTCGGCTTCGGCTTTCCTAAGTTTGACATTGTGCGATCAGGATCTTTTTGGATGCTTTTTTTGATAATGATATCTCTGGACTAAGATACATATGATAATTCCCATCTCCATTCTAGATCAGTATCCCATCGTTGCCATCACTGAAATATCGATAACATGAAATTAGAACAATATTACTAATATTCGGGGTCTATAGAAGCTCGACCCTATTAAACCAAGCCAACTGTGTTTGCGAAGGGCAGTGATAAGTGTTATAAGCTGCACATTATAGAGTAAATTTCCTAACAGTTTTTGTATTATCTTAGCGCATCCACAAACCTGTTGGAACACCTTGTATAAAGTGCTGCGAATATGGTTTGGAGGTTGAGGCACACCTTGCGTTCGTTATGCCTTCCCAACCGCCATCCCTTTCATGGAAAACGCTTATTTTGCAGACGATTCGGAAACCCAAACCACTAATTATTACTTAGTACCACTCGAGTGCCTAGATAGGTTTTTTTAAAATGAAATTGCAAAACTTTCGATTTTCATTCACTTGATCGCCCTATAAGGTTTATAGAGATTGTAATTACGTCAGAATCGTATTGCATTCCGTCATAAGGCATTGGCGCAGCGCAGAATCAAACTCTCAATAATTGATGTAGGTTTGATTCGCAACTAACATATGGCGACCTTGCCATTCTATTTTTGTGAATATTACGGTGTGAGATGTACTCGATATGGGAGAGCGTGGGAAACAAACACCGAGTACCGCAGTAAAATTTATTTAGCTTGGCCTGTATAAGCATCACTAAAAAAAATTAAGTTTACTTCACCCCTCTTACGTATTCCCGCAAATGACTAAGTTTGAGTCATTTGGACACTTGTCCCGATAACTTGATATTAGGCAACCTTTACCAGTGAGCGTACAATGAGGTTAGTTTACTGTAGATATGCTCGACTGATAAGGGGTTTGCTAGAAGGATGGTACAATTCTTACTTTTACTGGACTGTCTGCATAACCGTGACTCCGGAGAGCTTGTTCGCTATAGTGCACTTCAACGGGTTGATGACATCTCTTAGATATTCGCTCCTTTCTTTTAAATGACTCGGTAGTGAGCGACCACAAGAATTCGATATAGTGTTACGCTGTCTGACCTGGGAAACCGATTGATTGTTTATCAATGATTCTGTGAGATTAGCGGGGCCATGATGTTATTGTTTATGCTGCTCCGTAGTTTTTCAGTATATTAGATAAATATTTGGTTGTGGAATTACTTACGTGATCATATATTGAGGGACTTGGATATTTGTAGATGGAGGTCAGAAGTATTGAGGGCAACTCTACAGTATATCCAGCTGCAAAAAAACCTTGCCCAGGTTGACAACAAATAATTTTGCCTAAACATAATTGTGAGTTGAATCTTTATATTCGGGTCTGTGAACTTCGGTAATAGTTTTTTCGGCTTTTAAGGTTAACGCTAAACCACTATGCCCTAGGCCCCATCCGACATATTACTCACTATTTGACCTTTAGTGGGGCAAAACACATTGCAGAGTTCCAATACAATCTCGACCTAGTTAGTTTTCGAACTAAATTTGTCAATGGCGGGTGATTTGATTATTAGACTTATATGGAGATTACTTGTCATGTACTTCATGTTTAGGCCAAAGGAATTGCGATTTGTTTGCTGAGGTTTAGCTACCAGACATGTTTATTGATAACGGCTTAGTCAATCCCTATTGTGTCGCTATTTACCGTCTGATCTTTGGCTCTGACGCGACATCAGTTCTGCAAAGCGTTGTAGATATCCCTAAAAGTAGATGCCGAATAATCCTTGCATCACAGGCTTCGAAGGTTTAAGGAAGAAGCTGTGGTATTTTTATGGCTATGTTACGGAGTCGACGGCCCGTGACGTTGCGAGAAAGGCAGATTGAACGGTAATGTACCGGCGTTACTAGAAAATTAAACGGTATTACAGCAAAGGCATGTGCTTTTAGCAAGCTAACTTTCATTAAAAAACGAACGGATTAGTCATTAGCCTGCGTAGTACCTAAATCTGTATATTAAGCAAAAAGTGCGTGTGCAAAGTAAGCTGTAGACAGGGGTAAACATTTACAGTTTAAAGAAATATAATTTCGGCTTTCTCAAACATTCAGCACAGCCTGTAACTAGACTGTTATAACTATGGTCATGACGAAATTCTGAATCATTGGAACAGGTATCGTCCTGTGGAATTTACTACTGATAGCACCTCGGGGTCGAAGTTAGATAATTGCCGAGTCTTTAGGTCTTTGATTACCGTTCAAGATAATCAGATTCTCCGTGATGAGAAGTATACAGTAGTTTTAGCTAGTACTGGACAGAGCTCGGTATGAGGAAGTGGGGACTAACATAAATTTGTATCTAAGCTGGAAAAAAGGAAAGGATATGTTTGCAGTATTCCGTGTTTTATTTGAGTTCCCTTGAAGCTCCTAGATAGATAGCTAGCCTTGCTAGCTCCGAACATGTCCTGGAGATATTATCACGGTGTTCACTTGCCGTATATTGTTTTCGGTCTGTTCACTAGTCTAGTCAGCGCCAGATTTGTCATTTTCTTGTCGATCTCGGCAGAAAAACAATTTCTCATCATCGAATTGAGATTAAACTTAATGATAAATCTTAGATTTGTGTGCGGTATATTGCGGCGCTGTAAAGGTTTCCATGATGAGTCTTTTAATTATTAACCTAACGCTGTAAAATATAATTTGGCTCTTTGTTTATTCTGTCCTTACCGCAAAAATCAGTAAATCCTTGGCAAACAGTCTGCGTTTTAACTTAGGCTTTTGTAGATGAGCTCTGCTATGTCGTGAGAACAAATATGTACACTTGGGAAGATATCTTGAGACAGGATAAGTATATAAGAGATAACATGTCTTTGATCAAACCTCTAGTGTGGGGTTTCATCTTGCCGATTAATATGATTTACACTGGTACAGGAGCGAAGGTTTAACTTAGTAAAGCGGATGTATCCATTTTTGTTGTGGATCATGTTTACAGGTTTATAGGCTCTCTCATATATGATAATATGCATGTTCTGTTAAGACGGTAAAACTGAAATAGCAGACTATATATTGTTGCAAATGAAGTTTCGTTTTACCATAGAATACTCCCCAGTGATTGTCTATAATAAATGTCCACTTAGAAACAGTCGAACCTCCCTCATGGTTAACTATTATACCAAATCTAGGAAAGCACTCTTGCGATGAAGATTTCTCCATAAAGAAGTTAGGTAAAGGCAGACTGGCCTTTCCCTGACTTTTTATTTTGAAAATCATTGCAATGCCATTCCTTGTGTGATTGCTTTGAAGCACAGTTCTGTATATAGCTTTCAGGCCGATCTGCCGAACAAAATTGTTGCAAGGTTCTCACTGTTGACACTGAGGTAGAAGTATTATTGGTCCTTACGGACTTTGTGTGGCCAATTTGTCGACATATCGAGGCTAATGGTATAAATAAAGATCGTATTGTTGAAATATTGTTATTCAGAGGTTATTCTATAGTTGGAAATGTAATAGAATTTAGAGGTATGAGTGGGACGTATAATTTATAGAACCTATGTAAATTTACTTAGCCTCTATGCTTTGAAGTATAGTAAACCTTTTATTCATTGTGGTAGCATGCAAACACTGAAATATATATGGAGGTGGTCGTACTGTCTCGTACACCACCCACTCTGTTTACCTGAACGTGAAATTCCGTAAACCGAACGGGAGGCATAGAGCCGTTTCACGCTTTAAGATGTTCATATATCATTTAATTTGTTTACACAAGTCTTAAATCTTAGTTAGCTATGCAGATTTATGTCTATGTCTGATTTTCCCATACATTCGATGGAGTATTGTCGTCTATACATTCTTCTGGTTCATATTACAATACTTTTGTGTGGCAGTGATAAAAGTGCCACCCATGCACCACATTTGTTCCACGCAGTGAAGTTAGTTTTGTGCAGGTTTTAATTTGACGAAATTACTGTGTACTAACCAGTTTTTAATTAACTTTATAATCTGAGTGGAAGTAACTGGAGCATATTGATGGAGTCTGATTGAAGTTTACTTGAGAGCATTATGTTTGATGTGGGCTTGTTAAGATTATTCTAAGATTTCCCTTCCCGATTAAATCAGGCGTGAGCGTTGTTTGTTACGGAGATTTGCTTCGCACTTATTTTACCTGCAAACTCTTCAGATCTTCTTACCTGCAGATTCTTAAGGTTTACATGGAATTGAAATGGCGAAATATATTAAATGACTTTAATCGTGACCCCTAATCTTTCCCTCATATATTTACGAATGATTTTGATCTAGAATATTGAGTTAGGCGATGACAACTAGAATAGACAATACATTTCTTCAATTTATAGATCATTTTTCAGCTAAAGGTAAATTCTTGATGACATATTTATGCCATACAGAATAAATAAATTCTGTAACTGCCAAGCAATTCTACTCCGCCTACCATAGCTGTCGCTTAGTTCCCATTTTCTCATTGTTAGGGGTGGCATGAATAGCTATCAGCTATCG
Source organism: Halocynthia roretzi (assembly GCA_013436055.1). Classification (NCBI taxonomy): domain Eukaryota; kingdom Metazoa; phylum Chordata; class Ascidiacea; order Stolidobranchia; family Pyuridae; genus Halocynthia; species Halocynthia roretzi. Next base: position 186,885 of record QRAM01000174.1, on the reverse strand, counting down.
ATATGTCCATTAAAATCGCGGTAGAATCAATAAATGACTAAATTGTTATGTTAGAGATGGGTGGAGAATTTCTTTGAACACGATTGCCCTTTGTCAAATTTATGAGAGAAATAAATTACTCGAAATTACCCTCAAAATTGGCTTCGAAATTCGGCGTATATATAGGTGGTATAGTTACAGACATCACGTGAGAGATCTTTCGCCAATATTAGGCAAAATTCATATCGTTTTCATAGATTGGCGGTCAAAACCCTTAATTTCTGATCTCGTTTGAAATTTGCCGATAGGTATGAAAACAAGCCGTTAATGTAAACTGTTTGACAAGTCAAATATATATTTGTTTGTGGGATAAATTGTAGCATACTAATATTATTATTATCTATTAGACAGCTATTGGGTTTCAGTCGATACTGTAATTTCTCTGTAAGTACGTTATTCTTCAGAGGATTTGATCAGGCCTCTTACATGTAGCTTATTACGTCAAATAATCAACCCAGCCTTTAACTACCTAATTAGCTTGAACTGAATTACTGGTTTCCAGCGTCGTTCCCCAACTGTTATTATGAACTGTAATAGCATTTTAATTTCCTATCTTTGCTTGGAATTTGTCGATTATACTCCAATGACCGGAATTTCTTGAACGTTGTAGACCTATATTCAATTCCGTCCGTATTTGCAGAGGTCGAGTGTATTTGTGATGTGTAAATTGTGCCACACGTAATCAGCCTTGAATTTTCGCAAATTAAATTATCACGCCCGTACGTCAGGACTTTGTTAAACATGTTGCTAGCAGGCGAGAATGTTGTCCTTCTTCGCGTTACGCCTTGCGGTATTTTTAGAGGAAATTTCCTTGTTGGCAGCAGCCGTATATTATGTAGAAAAACAGCCATAATGGACTTGAAGATTGCTCATCGTCTAGACAGCTTTATGTTGCAGTTGGCTCCCACCAAGGGAAGAACTTGGCTCTTTCCAAAAGTTCGTGTGGTATTTAGAAGCAGGGTGTGTATATACAGTTACTACTATAGTTACTATGGGATTTACAATTTGAAGAATTAGGCCTGTTAATACAGGAATGATATCTTGACAAACACTGCTTTAAGACCGGGCAGCACTAAAAGACAGAGTTTTTCTTTAATTTTTCGTTGTTGTTTTTGTGGTACATCCACCCTATATATTTCTTCCACCATTTTATTCTATTTCTTTTACTTACAGGGCTGTAGGGTGACCTAAATAAGTTGGTTAGTATAACGAACCCATAGCTCTTAAAACAATTACCGATCGTGTCGGACACGTATCGTTGCTTCAAAGATATATGTTTTCTTCGGAGTAGACTTATTTGCGTCTTACAACAAGGTTCTAGACCCCATTCCTGTTCTACATCGGTGTATTTTGTTAGCTGTGCTATACGAATCTTCGTCACGTCTCTATTCCGCTGGGAAAAAATCACTCATCGTGAGCCAGTGAGAATAGACAGATTCAGCGAAAGCCTTGAAATTTCCCGTTCAACGACGCTGACTGTTGTGGATTTTCGCTGGATTTAACATATTTACTGAAGGCATTGAACTTTGACCATAGCAGACGAGAATTCAACCTATAACATTTACCTTCATTTATACTTGCATTAACACCTTCAACCTTAGCAAGAGAAATTTTCACCATCGCAAATTCACGATAAAGAAATTGGTTTCCGGAAAAAGTTAGAGTAATGCTTATTCCGCCTTTGTGGATTCGGAGCTTGGCGAAATCGGTTACGTATTATCGGCCTGCGTCTTCGACGTCGACTCTTCCTAAAAGCGTTTCGGGCACGCAATCGGCCCGAATCTGAAGTAGATTTGCCCACCGAAAGGTAACAGACTGAAGCTCATTTGTGGTTTAACCCGTTGACACTCTTTCACATTGCATGCGTATATTGTCCCAGACTGAATGGCAACTTTCTACTTAGCAAATTCCGCTAATGGATTTTGGTATATGGCCAATGTTGAATGATCTATTGCATGTTATTGGAAATCAGTCACTCTGCATAACTTTTCCAGTTTCCCAGAAAATGACCTTGATGTTTCGCCAACAGCTTAGTTTTTTCTAGTTTGGAATTGCATTTTCCGACGGATAGATAGTTGGGATGAGTTAGATCAGCATCATAGCTGTTTCGATCCTAGACTTATATCAGCTCTAATTTCTTTTCTCTTGGGACAAATTAAACTTCATATCTGAATGATGTCGATCCCAGAAAAAACAAAAGCTCACTACTGTAACTCTCTTTTCTTCGTTTCAACAGGGGGTGTGAAGAAAGGACACGTCACCCTACCAATGCCCATCTCCCGTCTATATTGGCCCTCTTGCACCCTCACTGCCGTGCTTAACTCGGAAACATATCTCTCGCTTCCATTCCGCTCACAAGTTACCCCAGCCATTAGCAGCAATAAACAGAAACGCCAACAAGAGTGCTCTGTTCTATTTCGGTCGTCTGGAATCACCTCTCTTTCGTGAGTATTCCCAATTTTTACTTTCTCCGAGAGTGGGTGAGGAGTGTTTTTTTATTTGGGAAGCGGGTCTTTAGGATAATGCCTTCCGACCGCAGTCTTGCAGCGAACTTGAATTCATCTCGTGTCGGTGAAAGTTGAAATGTTTTTTTACTGCTGACGTTTGTTTGCATATATATACACCTAATGGTATACGGATACGGGCCTCAATGTTGACGAATCGTTCATTTGCAATAAAATTATGACTGCCTCGTTGTCTGACTTCGTCAAGCCCCAGTTGAAAGCTGTACATATAAAGGATTTTGACATGTGTTATTGTGTTGATATGATAAACAGCATTTTTAACGCAAAGCTAGCTAACATCATATCATTAGGGACTGTGTATATCGCGTCGTAACTCATGTCACAATCAGTTCTCTGCTCAACCTTAAATGTGTGCCTTCTTTTTTTTTTTTGTGTGTGTTAGGGTAGGTTTCTTCCCAGGATGCTCTTGCTAGGGTTTAGGTTGAATTGTATGGCTTTTTCGTACTCCACTGGTAACAATTTTACAACGTTACTATGTTTTGCCTTTGACATTTGTGACACCCGACACCGTGTGAAGCTCCAATATGGACTGTCATGGTGTTTTCTGTTTTATTCACCAACAAGTAAGCTTGTGCCAAGTTAATGCAGTATCAATTCTCCCGTGTACAGTCTTATTTAGAACGCTGATAAGATATCGATCGAATCCTGTTACTTCGCGAGTATAATGCGAAACTTTGTGTCTCCAAACACATTCTTTGTATTCACTCCAGAAGCTCCACTCTTATCGTTATATTATCTACATTACGTCACGTTACCAGACTCAATACGACAGTTTTTCCATTTTAATCCGATAAAAGATGTCCGTAATCCCACCTAAAACCGTTGCATAGCATTTGTCGAAAAAAGTATTTCTTGTCGTAAATTTTGCGATAAAATATTCCATATGACCAAATTCCAGCCTCCCCCTTTTTTATTCCATGGCATTTGGAGTTTTTTCGTACCCTGAGAGCTTCACCACGCTCGCGGGGATGCGATATCAGCCAGTTTGAAAACTATTTCTTCATACGAATTAGAGACGTAGAATATCCCATTTAAAAACCATTGCGTGGTTCTCGTTTTCCATATGCGGCCTCGCCTTGATCCCTTTGTGCATATTTGAGTTCCAGCCAAGCTGCCAGTTACTGTACCGTTTAACACCGATCTTTCAATAGCCGGAACGTTATTTGCCTTGTAACTTTCCGGTAGTTTACTCGTATTGAATCGAATCTTTGTTATTAATAATGTCGATATGCCGGTATGTTGGATTTGAAGTACGCTACAGTAATTCACACCGTTCCAAGTTTGTTTCTGACGAATTCTCGAATGTCGTATTTAATATTAGACAGTGGGACTTTAACATGTGTGTTTTCGTTATGGTACTTGCATTGGTCATGTTTGCATATTCAACATATTGTACTAGGGCGCCAACACTTACTAAGTGATAGAATATTCTGTTAGTTATATATCTATGTTTCACCTGCGGACATGTTGGAATGAACCTGAGTTGTTTCTGAGGAAAGGTTACGTAAAATAAAAACGAGCATATTTACCAAACTAAAGTATGAAATTACTTCCGTTGTTTTATTTATATTTCCGAGGAGATGAGTGGTGGTGGTTTGCTGTAATGAAAACAATGTGGTCGCTGTAATACATACGGTTATATTAGATGTTGTGTTAATGGTTTTGTGTATCAATGCGAAAGAACGGAAAACGCATTAAAATACCGGAATGACAGGAAACACAAAGTACTTAATACACAATCTCAACCCTATTCATAATTCGCCGTAGATTGTTTCACGCCTTTCCCGCTTCCCTGCATTTTAATGTATTCCTCATATGCAAGCAAGAGTGCTACCAACTCACTTTTTCTACGATACGCCGTATTAGTGCCGCACCTGGCATTAATCCAGTGCGTTTCCTTTACAAATGTAGTCTCTGTCGCTACAAAGGCCTATAATGTTACAAGGAAGATCATATCACAGGTTTCCATGTCGAACCTGAACGGCTTGCTATCCAGTTTGGTAATTTGTTACACTTCGTAATGCCGGGCATCAAACTTAAAAATAAATCTTTCTGCCGCGACGTTTAAGGTATTTTACTTAATAAACTTCTTTTACACTTTGCTAAGATTTGGTTAAAGATATAGGAAATGAAAAGACTCAATTTTGATATCAGTCTTGTCGTCATGCCCATTTTAATAACGGGTTGTTTGAACTGAATTATGAATGATTCACTTAGTTTGATCTATTGGTGATTTTTACGCGATTTTTCTCTACTCTGGGATATCCCTGCCCCTAAATCCCCGCACAAGTCAATCATGTACGTGCCAGCCAAGGAAGGGGTAGCGAACAAACAGATACATAATTGAATGGAAAATATAGCAGTAATAGTATCAGAATGAAATTTCTATTTCAGTCATTCTTTCTATGAATACACTTGCTCTTTGTTGAAACTTCTGTTCGTTTTTACCACGTATTGATATATTGCGGTGGACAAAGTTGGCAAGAATCCATTCAGAAATCAAGTACAACATTATTGTGAGAACAATAACACGCTTTTACACAATAAACTTTATTGTTGAGTTGATTTAAATTCAATAGTAGGAGTCTAGTATAGTATGGTATGGTACTGTGTATATGTTTCGGTTGATACTTTTTCTCCATTTGTTTGTTGTTTGCAATGACAGCCTCTCTGTTCTTGCGTGACAGACTAAAATTTAGGAATGAAGGTTTACAAAACCGCCTACGCGAAGCAATGGCGAATTGCAACAAATATGTATGTTCATCAGACCAGCTGATCTTTTTCTACAAAGAATAGCGCCTTCGGAATTTTTATTCGCTTTTGCGGCCAGATAAACGCCAATACCTCTTTTCAACCATTCCCTTTTCCTCAAATATGTTATATACATTTGAAATATTGCACTCATTTGTTCTGAGAACGTTGGAATTAAATTAATTGTACGCTTGAGTTCCATTAAATAAATAGGCTTTTGGCATGATATTGAGTTATAGCACTGGAGCAAATATTCTAGCTAGTGTTTGACTGGTTGTCGTTGAGGTCATGAGGTCTTCACAAAATATAACTTTATATTGCTTGATTTAGTCTGAGACTCTAGCTAGCTTAGTTCTACTCCAGCCTGTAGGTTGATTGGGTAGGTGATCGTAGCGAAATCTGATCATTCCTCAATACCTTATCAAGTTCTATTTATAGCCACGTGTCAATGTCGCCCTTATACACGTGTGACCACGTAACATCAATTATTGGTAATATTATTTCATTACCTTCTAATTGTATCCATCTCGTCCCTAATAGCCGCCAACTCGCTCAGTTTGCTACGTCTGTGATGTGCGATCCCTAGAGATATCTGTTCTACGTTATCATCTCATATTCTGTTTCGTTTAAAATGTTATCAGTAACGTGGCACTTGACATTTGTATTATGAACTTTGCTTCAAACAGAGGATGGGTGAGGTTTAGTTATTAAATCTTAATGACGACTGTTTTAATTTTTGTAGAGATAGGTGAGGGAAAAATGCAGCCCGGTTGAACTGTGAAATATTGGTAGTAGACTAGGTTAGATTCAGCGGAATTTAAATAACTAATGCAGGTAAATGTTCTCAAATTGCAGCCACTATTGGCCCCAGTGTTTAGAGTTTAGTATAAGTGGTGTGTGTCGACACGTTGTGCAGCATACAGTACTCGAATCCTATCCTTAGAAGCATTATATATATTACAGCCGAATGTAGTGTACTACTTGACCTTCAACCTTGATTTTCCTTCGTCATAAATGAATATAGTTTGACAGCAATGCACCCCAGTACCAATAAGTGTCAGAGTCGCTTTTTGCAATAGAAAGAAGAATTTCTGGGGTTCATGTACTTAAGATTGGAGTTTGGGCCTTGTATAGCGCTCAGTATCTTTCTAAATTACCCAGCAGATTTCTATCTTGCAAGATACTATTAACAAGTCTCAAATGTGGCGAGTAAATATTTATATAGGCAAGGTCCTAAGTGATGCTTCGAGTTGCTTTATGTCGCTTATTATTGTTCCAAACTTGCCGTAGTGTTGGCAGTTCTTTAAACGTCTACCGATCGTGAGGATGAAATAAATCCGATACGTATAAGAGGAAGACAATCCTGCCCTTTGGCGGCAAAGCGGAAACAAATTGTATGGTCACAAAGTTTGGGGTACAATGCTCCGTACACGCTGCTCGAAAACATCGCCACGCGTCGTTGCCTTGTAATGGAACCAGTTTAATAGAGATGACCTATGGAAAGCAGCAAGTTATTTTGATCATATTGACTTAATACATCGCGCGTTAGTCCGATGGTCATATCTGTGACAAATTGGGTTTAGAGTTTGTTGGGAATAGGCGTAGAGAATATGCATTAAACATAGCTTTGAATGAATAGTAGGACAGGTTTAACTGAGTTTGTATTTTATATGTTGTGTTTTTATGTAGAGATAATGTACAAAACCCCGGTATTAGTATATGATGTTACTCGTTTTCGAGTTACCGAACGCTCGTCATTTATAGCCGCTGTACTCCGCCGCTGTCTTATCGTGGTGAGAAAGATGTATGGGCTTTGCGAGTAATATGGATGGGTGAGTACCAATTTACAGTTTTGTAACTAATGGGAAATCATTCTTTCGCAATGAATCATAGTTATGTGGATTCGTGGTATTTGAAATACGAAGGGGTATTTATTGTATACACGGTATACGACCCTAATGATGCGTTGAAAAAAACAGTTGTGTTGTGGCTAAAATTATGTACTATATATTCGCTCTGATGATGATATGTTTGGAAGAAAGTACTTTTTTTCTTATGTTCTACTTTAACCGGTATCCACCTCGTTCAAATATTTTGAGAGGTTCTTGCATGCGGGCTCGACTCAAGTGCTATGTGTTAGGTTTTTCTATATTTAGAATACATATTTGATTAAATGATAGGGTCGAATGGAATTTTTGGTTCGGTGAGTTTTACTATACAAATTTGTTCGTGAATTGTCGCTGCAAATGACGCAACGGAATTGGAAGCAACGTTTTTGCTACATCGAATTTAAATAATGGAAACCATTGTCTACCGCACACCTGGTTTCCGACGTCATCATTTATGCAATGAACCGGGCGAGTTCTGATGTTGCTATGTACTACATAAAATACATTCCGCTGTCAGCTAATTTTTTTAATAGCACTTTGTACCTTGCAGTAAACTTTCATATTGCACCGAATGATATATGGGTCATGAAAACTTCGTTTCAGATGAAATCATGAGTCGTTCCAGGATAACAAAATGCAAATTTCAGATCCATAGATGCTGTAGTATAATGTATATCGCTAAAGACACTTCTTGTCGTCTCTATGACTTTGTATTCATGAACTTAATATACACATAAATATAGGTTTTGGGTATTATAGCCCCATGAATTCATAATAGACCACCATTCAGTACAACTGGTATTTATGGTTTTATTTTTCCGTATATATTTCGTCCTATGGTCTCTGTCAATCTGCTACGCGCAAAATCAGTTCTGGCATATAATTTAGTTGATTGATGACGAAGACCACACACGGTTAGGTTGACCTCGGTGATTACCCTCGGTATGGCCCCGTGCTTGGGAACGAATCGTTGCAAAATAAACATTCCTTTAAGTTTAGCCAGGTGCAGTTTTCAGTCGTTCATTTCTTTACCTACTTGTTTATTTATATGCTTCACTGTATTAGTGTTAAACTGTACTTGGTGTATAAATTGACATTCACACTTGTAACACTGGATTCGACTAGATTATCCAGCATACAGCGAATCTATCGAATGCCATAGTTCTGTTGTATATCATAATACCTAACAATTTTACTTACTGATCTTTCCGGTAGTCCTAGATTTCCCCCGATAATTTGCCGATTCGTAATCTTCGGTAGCGATTCTTAAATTAGAATTGCTTCGCAATTATTCTCAATTGGAAGATTTTCACATGGATATCGATGTGCTTTCTTATCTCACGTAAATTGTAGATCGTATGGTTTACGTGAATTCGTCGTACTCTTCCCTAGGTCCTCATAAAAATCGCCCACTCTCACTATCCGCCTTGGTTATCAGTGGTGTATAACAATGGTGTTGAAAGGATTTAATACATAATTAAAATATTTATATTATTTTATTTCCAGGTGTACGTTGACTATCGTTTTGATTGTGCTGTTATTCTGCCAAGTACGTTTCACCACTTCAGCCCCCAACCATCGTCTCCAAAAAGGTATAACTTCAACCAACTAATATTAAAAGTTTGATGGCAGATAGGCTTGACCTATTTTGGCCCTACGGCCTTCCAAAGGAAAGCTTTATCCGTCGCTTATTATGTAGCGGATATTGCGACCCATGATACAGATGATTCGTGAGATCAATCGCTTTTATCTTCCGCTAAAACCGGCAATTACTGTGGAAGTGATGACTTACCGAGTGCATACAACCGAATGCTAATTGAACCTATAGTCCCTAGAACTGATTGATATAGTGACCTTCTATAATCTATAGTGTCCTCCCCATGTTGTCTTTAATCTTGTCATGTCTTATCAGAATCTCTATATTTTTCTACCTTATACATCTTCTAGTGCTGAAATTATGGGTTTGCTGTAAAACCGATGGTAAAAAGCCTTCACGATTTCTTGTAAAAGTATATACAATTTTTCTTTGTAACACCAAAAAATGGTTTCACGGAAAAAGTCGTTAGCGTGAGACGCGTACGCGATTTGTGCTATATACAGCAAGTCACTCTCCCACTAAGCATTAGATTAATCCGGGAGATCATGAACTGATCAGAACCTATTCGTGCGAAATTATTGGCTTTGATATACACATACTTGACCAACCAGTGGCGTAAAAGTTGAAGTTGAACATCTAAATATGGTATTTAGGTAATGTTTAACCTGATTTACTTCTCGCACAGTAAGCGGATTATCTCCTGCAGTAAAATAGAAGGCCAGGGCCTTGCGAATTTTCTGAATAAATGTGATAGAGTTTAAGGCACTTTCCCGAATACCTTTAATTCCGATTGGCTGATGCTTCTTTCTTTTACAGGAATAGATGTGTTAGCTCGCTTTCGTCTACCGAAATTGCGGCAATTTTCGACCTTCGTCAAGTACTCAAACAAGCAGGCAATTTTGAAAAAACAAGCGATCATAATCAAGGTAAGCAGCCAAGCAGAAAGGCCCGGCGCTTCGCCGGCACAATAAACACTTATCAGTTCATTTGTGGCGACTCTCAACGATCTATTAAGGGAAATTAACACGCTGTCGATGGTCTCAAGAGAGATTAGAGTTCTCACGCTTTTTGTTGAGGTCAGCGTCAAGTACTTTTCCAGTTGCAATTCGTGACCTCTCGTCAAATTACTTTTCACAAAATTAAGCAAACATTTACCAGGCATTCGATTGTGTGGGTCGGGGTAATCTTACATGAAAATATTTTTTCTTTGTTTGCGTCTAGTGATTTCACTTTTGTTATCTTTCCTTGCAGTCGGTCAAGCGGCTCAAATTGTCGACGTTGTTATCGAATCCGTCGTCGGATCGCTCAGATATCGGGCAAGGACAGCTGAAGCCTGCCATTACTCTCATAGTGTCGATTTCACCCGACAACCCGCAACTACCATATTACCTGTTTACTGTACACGATTCGAATAAACGAATGCAGTTAGCAGTAAAGGTAAGATGGCTTTCTTCATATTGTTCCCTGCAAAATTCGGGGCTATATTACGAAGGAAAATATTCATCATTGTGAGCAAGTTTTTTTTCTAATTTCGCTGTAACGGGCACTGACATGTATTTGCAATTCAGTGTTTTATAGGTATATAGCTTCATCAAACATTATCTCAACCGCATTATTTAGCCCAATTAAATATCTAGATCCTTTCCACACGTTTTACATAACATTACTGGATGTACTACTTCATTTGCGGTTAGGTACATGACAATGAAGTGTCACTCTTCTTTAAAACGTCGGCTATTAATGACATGACAAATATTTGATTTTTGAAAGCACTCTTGCGCTAAACACTCTGCCTTGTGATATCCTTCGACAAACATTTCGAATTCGCTTGACTAATATAAAGTTTAATAATAATGAACCGGGGTCGTATCTCAGTCAAGTCTTTATCTAAAACGCATCCATCACCCTACCGGAATTATTGTCTTTTCGTGCTCGTTCTGTTTCTCGCACAAGTAAATAAAATTCCGTATCGCCGATTGTACCGTATTTCAGCTAATCTCCGAAGGTTTTAAATTATTCTGACACCCGATTCGCTTGCAGATATCTGCACGCTTTTTTTCACTAGCAGACGACAGATAACGGTTAATTTCCAAGGAAACGACGATGTTTTGGATATAATGGATTAGCGGTCTCATGTCACTTCGGTGGTCTTCTGCCGTTTACGTTATGTATTGTACGTTTCTCAGGTATTTCCGGATCACATTTTGATTTCCATCAAGAAAAGGCATCGAAAATTCAAATTTACGAATCGTATCAGCATCAATCAGCAGCCTTATACCCCGAAGCGTTTCTTTACATTCGCTCTCGTGTTTACCGATGGCGCTGTGGTGTTCCACGAGAAATGCGGCGCGTCACCTCAAACCCGAAGGTTTCCGGGTCTTCTGATACGCGAGGCGATTTCGCTGAGCGTTAAAAGCGGAGCAAAAATTGTGCTGGGTCGTCACAGAGCCACCTCTACAGCTTTCCAGGCAAGTTTTCCCGGACATAAAAAGGGAAAGACTTGTATACCAGCAAAAAATATTGACCCATAGAAAATCATTCACCAATGTTCCCTTCAATGCAAAACAACTTATTCATTAAAACTGCTGGGCTGTGATCGCTGTATTATTGGTTGTGAATGATTGTAATAGTAAAATTGCATATGTGTTATAGTTTAATGGTTTAGCAGTACTCCAGAGATATGACGTAATCCATATGACGCTTATGTATACTCATACACCTAATATTATAAACCTTTGTTCTCTATGCAGGGTACTATATGTCAGCTTACTCTTCACCCTGAAGACGTAGCTTCAAATAACCATTGTGACTTTGTACGCAAGAGATGTCGTGCCCTGCTCTCTGCAAATGGTGCAAGCGCAGGCAAAACTATAGATTCCTTCACCAGAAGTCCTGATGTACTTTTTTCTACTGCTCCATATATATCGCGAGACGATCGGAGCTCAAACATACAACAAATCATACAAGACGAGTCGTTTAACGAAGACAAATTATTTATTTCTGCGGAACGCAAAAGAATCTCCAATTTATTTTCCATACCTGATAACTCTACATTTACTAACTACAAAAGTAACCATACTAGGTCAAATTTAACTAGGAATATTAACGAAGATGTGAGGTGGAATTCTTCATTCAATCAAAATGTGAAGAGAGACAACATAGCTTTTAAAAGCCAAGCACTTACGGCAGGTCATCATATTTCCACTGTAAATATAAACTCCAAAACGATTAGTATTTCTAGCCGTGAATCTGATAATCCCGAAGAGGAAGGCGTACCTCCAAGAAGCACTGTGTTTCATGCAGATGCATCTGTCGCTAACTCTCGTCGACCGGACTACGTTTCTTCGTCGACCGGTCGTAGAGATGTGATCATTTCTTCAAAAAATGGGAAAGCACAATTACAGAATGCAGTCACCCAACGTTCAGATTCTGTTGTTAAAAACTCACGGAAAAGGAAATTGAAAAATAAGAAGCGAAAAAGAATAATCGGTCAGAATAAACACAGGGATGAAAATGATAGTGTGGTCAGAACATTTGCTAGTGTGGTACCGACTATAATGAGTGTGAATGATTCCAACCAGAAAATCGTGGATGATAATGTCAGTGAATATCTTACTACAGTTGATCAAATTGAAACCATGCCAACAACAACCAATATACCATCTACACAAACATTGTCTGTATCACAACAGACAGAAGCAATGATGTCAGCTACAGCTTCGTCTACAGGCTCCGATTCATTGAGTCTTGCTGCCATAGATAATCAAACTGTTGGTAATACTGTCAATTCATTCACTACTGTTTCTAACCACCATAACAACACGTCGACAACAATTTTAACTACGCTGGATATTATTGAAAATGGAACCACAGTAGTCGTGACTGAGACCATTCGCAAGTAAGTATTGTGTTTGTAGTACTGGATGACCTTTACCTTTCATTCAGGCTGACCTAAAACCCTGTACTTTAGTTTTGGGGTAATATCAAAATGGTGATAGTGATATAAATAGGAAAAGAAAAGAATCCAGTTAATAATTGGGGTCTGGTTGTGCAGTATTTGCTCAGAACTGTGAAATCTGATCTGTCTCTACCAAAAGGTCTGGTATCGTTGGTGCTAATATGCTGCTATTTTTACAGAAATGTATCTAAGGACAGCAAGGAAACCATGGTAACATTAAGTGTTGGTCAAGTCAGTTATAGCATCCCGGCTTCAACAATCACATATCTGCTTTGTAATGATCGGAGTTCTCAGGGTTCTGACGATGAAAAAGGTTCTCAGGCTCATCAGGCGTCTATGCTGTTCTGCGGAAAGATTGGTCCTAAGGGAGATAAAGGACCACCGGTGAGCATGCTCCTATTATGGTGTATATTTATTAGATGAGGCATGTTGTTTTCACTATGATAAGCCTATTTGATTGCATTTCTCCGATAAGTTACATTTAAATGCTATCACCGATTGAAATGAATAAAAGCCACTCTGATGAATAGTCCATATTAAACTAATATGCATGATTGACCAATTCACATTTACTTTCATGTGAATGATATTGGAACTTGGGTGATTATTGAAACCTTCACAGGTCTTAACTCTTTTTACCAGGGACCTCTTGGACCACCTGGAAAAAGAGGAAGGCGAGGTAGACCAGGTCTTCCTGTAAGTATATTCATTATAATTAAATTATACATATAATAAACATATAATATAACAGAGAGATATATATAAAACTTTATTGTTCATGTTCAGGGACAATCAGGACCATATGGAATGCCTGGTCTTCCAGGGGACCCTGGACCAAAGGTATGACTCGACTTGATTATTTTGCTTTTGTGAAAGTTGTCATCCTGTTTTTATTTACAGTTATTTTTTATGTTTTCATTAGGGGATCAAAGGAGAATCTGGAATTCCAGGTGTTTTCGGTCTTAAAGGACCTAAGGTATTATCAATTATGATCGTAGTGAATTAAATTCTAGTAAATACAGTTTTAATTTTCACCCCCTGTTTTGATCCATTTTCAGGGTGATAAGGGAAGCATTGGAGAAATGGGAGAATCTGGTCAAAATGCAGTTCATGTAAGTTCATCCCAGATGTCCTCACTATGCTTTATTAAAACAATCTTGCTTACATAGGATTTTATTTTCACAGGGTGAAGAAGGGGCACCTGGTTTTACTGGTCTGCGTGGTCTTCCCGTTAGTATCGAAATGTTGTCCTTAGGAGATTTAGTTCATTAATATTGACAAGCAATTATTATTCTGCAGGGACCTGTTGGAAAAAGAGGGCCCCAAGGACCCAGTGGATTTCCTGGCAGGCAGGTGCAGTATTGGGGTCACCACCTCAAACGCTTGTATATTTTTTTGATGATGTTCCTAGGATGGGTTTTGGCATAGCGATGATTGTGATTTGTAGCTATAGATAGTATTGATATCAAGTCCTGTTGAACTATCTACATCATCGTAATTTCATCATGTAGTACTATTTCTCTAACATAATTTGCATCTTTGCAGGGCGATCCTGGCCCCCCGGGAAGAGTTGGTGTATCTGGAATGGAGGTGTGAGATACATGATTTTAATTTAGAGCCGCTATTTCTGTTCGTTTTCGTATTCCTACTCATTATATCAAAGAATGATTTTTTTAACAGGGTGATATTGGTGTCACTGGTCTTCCCGGTATACCTGGCTTGCCTGGTGAAAATGTGAGTGTCGTTGTTCATGTTTACTTGTATAATTTTAATAGATTCTTGTTGTTTATTTCGAAAGATTAACTATATTTATATCATATATACAATATATATTATAAATGTAATTCCAGGGTGGAATAGGCCTTCTAGGTAAGCCTGGAACTAAAGGTTTAATGGTGAGTAACTAATTACATAGTAAGGTTTGGTTTGTTCTGTACAATTCAGGTGACCTTGATTATAATTATAAAATTATTTTCCAGGGCATGTTCGGTGACGATGGTGGGCTTGGCTCTCCAGGAATAGACGGTTTACCAGTAGGTCTTTAATATAGCATTTATATTTTGGGACAAGCATGAAATTTCTAACTTGATAACTTTACTAATGCTCTTCAACTATAAAGTTCTATTTTAACAGGGACCACCTGGCTCTCGAGGTCCACCTGGTCTTCGAGGTGCGAGGGTAAGAAGAATATGTTTTCTCTTAGGATTAAGATGATCAAATTACACTACAAGTCAAGTGTTAACATTGTATGCAGGTGACAATAGGTCACACAAGTTATTTTCGATTGAAAAATTCAATATTTTTTTGTAAGGGAGACCAGGGCATGCAAGGACTTCGTGGGAAGCCCGGAGTCTCCAACTTGAAGGTATTATCGTGTTCTATTTTGAATATCTAAGCTGAATATATTATGAATTATATTACTTTCTATCGTTGGCAGGGTTATTCAGGAGAACCTGGAGCTCCAGGACTCGAAGGTGATAAGGTGATCTGATGCTTGAAGCATGATTGATGATTAATTGTTTACAGTTGTTTAATTTAGTTGCTGTTATGATTTTGAACCTTTGCTATATTTATTTAGTTGATCTTATGGCTCTTAACTGATTTCTGTCAGTTTTCAAGCTATTTTGATTGGTCTGTTACCAAAACAATGTAACAGCTATGAGGGAAAGTCTTTAGCTTCAGCCTAATCCATATATACAAATAATTGACCTTTACGTAATGATTTCTCAATTCTCAGTCATGTTGTAGTTTAATCTTGCAGATGTAATATTGTAGGCAAATGTTTTCTTTTCCGATCAAACTTGTTTATCCTGTATGGGGTTACCTTATATGGTACAGTAATTTGATCCAAAGGTGTACAGGAATAGCAGACAATAGAAACCTTTAGCAATTTATCTTCTTGGCATTTGGAATCTTCCTTTTATTATTTTGTTTAGAAATGTTATTTAAATTGTCTTACTTGACAGTTTACCATTTGAAATTTATCACTCAGTTGAATTTCAGTTCGCTGGTGTTAAATCTTCCACAAAGAGCGGGTTTTATCTTGTCTGCAAATAAGAGAAAAATAAGGCAAGGTTAACATGGGTTAATACCGTCTGTAGTTGGATTGTTGTCATGTAGTTTTCATGCTCAAATTATGTATTACACATTGAACTATATTTACACTACTTTTAGATGTCAGGAATACATTGATAAGTTTAATCCAGCGTGTACCTTTTCAGTGTCAACAATGCTGTAGTGTGTCTTTAATCTTTATTGGATACCGGTATAAATGAACTTATGCATACAGATTTTGTCAACTTTATTTCAGAATGTGCGTGGATATACTGGTGTCATGGGGAAAGAAGGAGACAAAGGTGATATGGTAAGAATTTCATGCATTCGAATATCTCAACTGTAGCATTTTATGATATCCTTCTAGTACTCTTTTTATTTTCCAGGGTGCTGTTGGTCAGATTGGAGCTGATGGTAAAGCTGGTCGTAGAGGGCGTAATGTAAATATAGTAATTTGTTACCACAATATTTTTGAGGTTACATTATTATCATGTGGCTTTTTTGTAATAGGGATCAGAGGGGGATCCAGGTCCAAGAGGATACCAGGGACCAAAAGGATTTAAGGTATGCTATTGTATTTTATATTTTTCAGAATGTTAGGTTGATAGAGTTCACAGCATCCTATTTCTGAACAGGGTCAAAGAGGTCATCATGGAAAACAAGGATATACACCTCCTGGGGATAAAGTGAGTGACATGTATCATGAGAATAACATATGGTCAATCTCATCTCTTTCAGACTTCCTTGCTAAACTTATATATACGACATACATTTCAATGTATTCTTCCCATTTCCAAATTCCTCCCCACTAAAGATTTTGCCATATTTATATGTATATATGCCTTTATGTACAGATAGTCTCTTACCATACCTTTATTTCTACTTCCAGGGATTTCCTGGAGAAAGAGGTGATCATGGACCTAATGGAAAGAGAGGGGAAATGGTAGAATATCTTTTCATATTATGTTGATACAGTACATACAAGATCCAAATTCAATTAATAGCCAACTTCCTGTACTTCATATCGTCTCCTTTATTTTTCTCCCTGTGAAAATATTCTTATCATTTAGGGAAGCTCTGGAGACCCTGGATATCCTGGACCATTCGGACTGAAGGTAAAATCCTTAGATTATTTCAGTTTAAATTACAAAGCTCTTGCTGACAAGTTTAATTATCTGTTACATATATTCCCAGGGTAAACGAGGAAAATCAGGGTTTGAAGGAAAGATTGGTGAAAAGGGATCACAGGTACTTGCTATGATATGTCAACATGGCAACCTGTGAAAGTTTATATTCCAGGATTTTTAATTGCTTCAAATTGTTTTGTATAGGGTTTCAAAGGAGATATGGGAAAAAGTGGAAACTATGGACAAAAGGTAAGACTTCTGCTAAATCTAACATTGCTCTCATGCTTCCAGGCTATATAACGTAATCTATATCCATCGAAATCCCTGTTTATATTATTTTTTAGGGTTTATCTGGAATTCCTGGTTTGAGAGGTGACCCTAGTTTTCAGGGACAAAAGGTAAGTGTGCCTGTTCAACAATATTCTTATTCACAAAATACTATCAGTAAAACTATTTACACAAAATATTTAATTACCTCAGGGTGATAGAGGAGACCAAGGAAAGCCAGGACCTGCGGGAGAGCCTGGACCAATGGTCAGAATCTTATTTACACCATCACAAAGATTCCTCTAGATTTAATAAAATACAGTTGTATATTTTGATTTTTTTCTCTATAGGGTCACCGTGGCATGCTGGGTGCTAAAGGCCCTGATGGAGTTCCAGGGAGTCTGGTAATTTCATTGTGTTTCAATAACCATCTATTATTTATCAAGGGTCATTTTCTACTATTGTTAATTGTGTTCAAGGGTCCTGTTGGTATTGCCGGTCCTATTGGCCCCCTTGGACTTACTGGAGGTCAAGGTCTTCCGGGTTCACCCGGTCCTAAAGGTGAAGAGGGTGCTTCAGGTGCCAAGGTATATTCTTCTATTAGCTTATAGGAAATAACTCGTTAAGAAAATAGATTGTTTTTAAAAAACATTATGGTTCTTTAGGGTACGGTAGGTAATATTGGAGCTGAAGGACCAGACGGTGATGTTGGTGAACGAGGTGTTGTTGGAGAACTAGGTCCTGCAGGATACACGGTAATGGGGTTATAAAAGATATATATAACTGAATTTGCATTTCTAAATACTGTTTTTTCAAAAAGATTATATTTAGAAATGCCAAAAACACATTGTAATTTTTTTATTTATCTTCAATACCTAAAGGGAAAGCGTGGTATCCAGGGTATAGAAGGCGACAAAGGGCCACTTGGCTATCCTGTAAGTATGTGTAGTTTGAATACTCTGCTGTTTAATTTAGTTAAATGCCCTTGAATGGCTTGGTTTTTTTTTACTTGCATCAGCGATTTTAGTGTGCACCTGCAATGAGGGGAAAGAATTCTTGTATTTATAAAAGTTTTCCTGTGGTTTTAAATGCCTTGCCAACGCCATTTACTAAGGATTATTAAACAGAATTGCTAAATTGCAGTTAATTTACCAGGGGGAACCAGGTGCAGTTGGACCCGAAGGCAATCTTGGTGAGCAGGGACCGCAGGCATGTAAAATTATTTACTATTTCATGTTTTTTTTGTTAATTATATTTCGTAATAGGAATTTTTCACTACCACAATATATATAATATGTGCTTTTCAAAACTTCTGCAATCTATATTTCTCTAAATTATTCAGGGCCCAGATGGATCAAAAGGACCTCGTGGTCAACGTGGAAAAAAGGGACCAATGGTTGGTTTGTATGCTTACAGTACATACATACATACAGCTATCCATCATTTTTTATTATTAAAGTCACTCTATGTGCTGTGTATCACTTCAGCTGTACATTTCTGCTTTACAGGGAGAAAAGGGATTCCAAGGGCCTGCTGGTATTCATGGTCGTGAGGGCATGCCTGGCACTGCTGGTCCACAAGGCGATGAAGGAAAAAGTGGTAAAGATGGTCAGAAAGGAAAAGAGGGAAAAAGTGGTATGCCTGGAGAGCTAGGTTTTCCAGGAGATCTGGTAGGTCACTGACTTGAGATTTAGCTCGATGTGTGATAGTGTTATGTCGGATCAAGTTAACAGTTTCATATTTCAGGGTGATCCTGGTCCTAGTGGTCCGACTGGCTCGATAGGATATCAGGGCCCGAGTGTGAGTATTTTTTTAAATTTATCAATTTAGTAAGGTTTTAAATGAAATGGTTTGAGTATTGTCAGGCCTAGTGTTTTAACTGTAAGTACAAAAAAGGCGAAGCTAAATCGTAATAGAGCTTCTGTATAAGTTTCACTTGTGTTATCCAGGGTAAACATATGAAAGCTGGGCCCAAAGGCGAAAAAGGTTTCGTAGGAATGAAGGTTAGTATTGGTAATATAACTTCGTAAGATACAAATTATTCCAGCAGTAAAACAGTTGCTATATAGGGTGATTGTGGTGAACAAGGACCAGTAGGCATTCCTAGTGAGAAGGGAAGACAAGGTGAACCTGGCTTGTCAGGGTTGAAAGGTCAGCGAGGTGATAGAGGTCAACAGGTTAGCAATGAATCCGAATTATTTCTCATTATTACATTTATTTTTACTTTAATGTATTTGTGTGGTTGTTGCAGGGAGGACTAGGACAAAAAGGAATGCCTGGAGCAATTGGACCAAAAGGTTTTATAGTAAGTTGATTTTAGATATTTTCATGATGTTATTCTCAATAAAGTTTCAAATGGTGAATAAATGTTTGTGTTGAAAACAGGGTAACGCTGGACCACCAGGGTTTCCTGGATACAAAGGAATGTCGGGTGAACCTGTGAGTAATGTATATTGAAATAACTTATTGTGTAGGGTGTATGGAGTAGGATATAAAGGAGTTGTTATTTTAGTAAACGTTTCATATAATTCCCCAAAGTTACATAGTGATAAGAATCTAAACTGCCACTCCACTTTTGAGTAATGATCTTGTATACTCAAGAATGTTTTACAATCCTATTGTCAGGGTTTATTTGGTGACGAAGGGAAGAAAGGACCTCTTGGAAAGAAGGGTGATAATGTAAGTATCTTTAAGCTTGCAGTTTATTGTATAAAACTTGAAACTGTGAATGCTGTAATATAAAGACAAAACTAATGCTATCTTAGGAATGTGGTAATGCCAGTATTCTGGTATTGGCATAGGCAATATGATAATATCTCCCAATTTCAAGGTCTTGGTTATACTCTTTATATGTCTTTTACATATCATAATAAATACACGGATATCTTCCGTAGCAGTAATATACATAGAGTGCTTCACCTTCTCCATATATTTTTTACTATTATTAGCAGTCGTGTTGTGAGCACTTTTAATTGGATATTACATTGACGTTTTGGTATTTCTCATGTTTGCATACCATCTGCTCATCTTTTGCAAAGTCACTGTTGGGCACAGCAGCCCAGCATCTTACTTGCAATCTTCAAGGTACTTGTTTATCCTGCTTGCATTTTTGTGGCGAGGTTATTCTACCTATAAAGCGTGGGATTTACTTAACTTTAGGAAAACTTACTATCCATCACAAGTAGCCAAACGAATGTATTCCATTGTAGTAATATTTGTCCTGCAATAGTATTTTCAATAGTATATAGATGTCGACTGCACTGTGAATGGAAAATATGAAAAAAAGTGTCTTCAATGCCCTATATTCCTATATCTACTTCACTAGTAGTTTTCACTTTATAGATACTCTTATGAAAATATAGAAAAAAAATGGAATTAGATGGTCTGTGGATAATATAGGCCTGGAACAACAGTTTGGAACGCAATTGATATGAAATTACCAGTTCTACCACTATATGCCTAATGCTTAGAAATTGCAGGTATTAATGTAATGCAACCATGTGGATATTTTCAAATATAAAGGTTGCATCAATCTCTTAAAGTGAGGTGAGGTATTATCAAATTCATCAGAGACACTGCAGATAAAAGATGTTTAGGATGTGGCGCGATTTCTATATTTTCAAAATCCTTCTTGTCCTAGAAAATTTCATCCAAATACCTCTAGAATTTTCTAATGGTGGTCGCGCAGTCGATCGCAAACAAACTCGGCTTTTTCGCTTCAGTCGGCAACCTTTTCCGTAATCCATCTTTTAGTTGTTCGCTGTTTATTTTCCGGCACGTCTGTTCACACAACAATGCGCGTATTGTTTATTTAGCTTTCCTACTCTGTCTTTATCCGAGTGTAACTGTTGTTTTATCCGCTTTTTCAACGTTACAGGGTATCGTAGGACATCCGGGAGATAGAGGAGAACCAGGAGATCCGGGTTATGATGTAAGTTTGATTTCAAACGGTTCTTATGTGTTCTGTAACAGTTAGTGCATTGCCCTACCTCGCCTGGTTACTATAGCAAAGAATTGATGAATTGTTGTTACGTGGCTTTCTTACGCACGCTATTGTTGTATTCATGGTTGCTGTGTTAGTGTTAACGATATATGAATAGCTCTTTCAAATTTCGTTGACCTTGCGTTGTTACGTGTCTTGATTTAACTAAACTTTTGAGTGAACACGATACAACACTACAGTATAATAATCAGCAGTAAAAGTAGTCAGGAAGGATTTTTTTCTAAGTCGGTTGAATCGGTTTAGCTTTCTCTTTCGCCTTGCCTGTACCGTTTTCGAATTTTCTTAGTTAGATTTGATCTGAGATTACGGTCGTCAACGAATGCTCTAGAGGGGAGCAAAGTCGTGTCGACGTGGCAGCGAGCATTTATTTAAAATTCAGCGTTAACCCCTAAGTTGCTCAGTACGTTTTACTACCGTGGTTTAGCACTTTGATGCAGAAGACTATAATATATACGTAAGTTGAACCGACTGAAGATAATGTATTTTTGAAGCATTACAACAGATCAAATATGCGAATTAGACTTTGTTCCTGTGAACGAAGGTTTTACAAATTTGTAATAATAGTTCATTCATGTCTTAGCGTGATACCGTTTAAGTCTTGGGGATTATCTTGAAAGAAAATTTCTGTATCATTCCGCTGAAAATTTTTCTGCCCCTCTGTTATCACCTACGTTGCATCCAAGGTAGAGAGCCGTAACAAATTACATTAAACGCGTTTTGCCTGCTCGTTCTCTTTCACTGTCCTTTTCCCATACTTTTTTTCTTCGACGCCCTAGAGGGAAGACTGTGCAATGA
Source organism: Halocynthia roretzi (assembly GCA_013436055.1). NCBI lineage: Eukaryota > Metazoa > Chordata > Ascidiacea > Stolidobranchia > Pyuridae > Halocynthia > Halocynthia roretzi. The sequence goes on along the minus strand of QRAM01000174.1, from coordinate 164,880 downwards.
TTTCAAGCGATAATAAATATTGTGATCTCTCCATCGAATAAGTTAGTCAAACAGCGAGTTTAAAGCCGCGCATAGCCAGTCTATCGATGCTTTTTACGTTGAAGACGTTGCAAGCTACCTTACTGGTGTTACCTTTTCACTCCTGCTTTTGTCATTCAAGGGACTGCCCGGACCACGCGGACCTAAAGGACCAGCAGGCTCTACGGGAGATAATGTAAGTTCGTTTCTGCTTTTCAAACAGCTGTATTAATAATAGTAATAATATCAGTATTGTGCAGTAAAATGGAAAATTGCTGCAGCAGATTGGGCACTCGGTACCCTACCTCTCAAATTTTATTTTCATACCGTTCAGAAACGAATTTGTATTGTTAATATTTGCCTTTGAATAATACCACTGGTTAGAGTGTTGGTTATATTGAAGCAGCACTACATCCTTTGCTAAACACCTTAAATGTAGTACAGTGCAAATGTATAAGTAGTTGTTGTAACCAAAGCGTTCTCTGACATGGACCATTTCATTGTACGGACAATAAAGTTATCATTCACTTCGATTTTCACTATGAACCCGGGAAATATTTCGACCCCCAAGTTTAGAACTGCTAATATATCTAGCTCGTTCTTAAAAGTTCCAAATTTGAAACCTACTATAGTATTCATCGCTGACGACTTCAAATCCGAGCAGCTCAATATTCATAACATTTGATATATCCTTCTGTACCTTTCCCCGTCTGTAAAAATTTGAGATTTTATTCTCTGCGAGTTTTCGCATGTAAAAATCGTACACTTGTTTTTTGTCTATCCCGTTCAAATCAATGTCATAAGCTGCTTATCATCTCCTCCATTCGAGTGGAAATNGAGTTCTTGTCTTATATCGGTGCTATGCTCCGAGATGCAAACTAGCTTGATGCATTCAAGTGAATGATGAGAACGCAGGACTTCCTCCAGTGCCAAGGAAATTTATATATTGGGCGAGCGGAAGTTAGACGGTGTACGGTCAGACACAGTGTATGCATGCACAGTGTTTTTCATGTTTATGCCATCTAGCCAAGCCTGCGGACCCATACCCATATATCGGGAATTGGCCATGTGAGAAATTGATTGATCTGACAAAGAAATGCATCGAGCCAGTTTGCTGACCAATTATTAGCTTTTCATAACTTTGTATCACATTTGCTTTTCATTTCTTGCCGAATAATAATCTGATTTCTATATTCACAGAGATTTGTGAGCCTGTTGCTGCCCTGCCACTGCAACGGTTTGTCGAGTTCTGGTTTCAT
>QRAM01000174.1:0-163402 GCA_013436055.1 Halocynthia roretzi | reverse complement strand
GTACGGACAATAAAGTTATCATTCACTTCGATTTTCACTATGAACCCGGGAAATATTTCGACCCCCAAGTTTAGAACTGCTAATATATCTAGCTCGTTCTTAAAAGTTCCAAATTTGAAACCTACTATAGTATTCATCGCTGACGACTTCAAATCCGAGCAGCTCAATATTCATAACATTTGATATATCCTTCTGTACCTTTCCCCGTCTGTAAAAATTTGAGATTTTATTCTCTGCGAGTTTTCGCATGTAAAAATCGTACACTTGTTTTTTGTCTATCCCGTTCAAATCAATGTCATAAGCTGCTTATCATCTCCTCCATTCGAGTGGAAATCCTCGTCCATTGTGTTTCTTAACAGATCCTTTTTTAATATCAATAAACAAACTAAACAACGGAAAATTTACCGTTAAGTGTTCGCAACAATGATGTACATCACTTTGGGCTAGATTCCAATAAACACTGGACAATATTTCATTCCATTTTTTATTATTTTGCCGATTTGTATATTTAGGGACATCCTGGTAAACGCGGAAAACGTGGCTTTGAAGGAGCGCCTGGAGAAACGGTGAGTAAAGTTGCTTGGGCGATATTCTTATAAAATGGTCTTACAAAGTTGTCTTCTATTTTCGTTTATGAAACTTCAAGCACACTTCAAAGAAACTTGCTTTTGTACAAAACCATTTGATCATCTTTGCCTTGCCACATATTTAATCAGAACTGATATATATATTGAAGGTTTCTTGTATGAGAGCAGGGTCCCGTGCGTCAGCAATTGCTGTAATATCGAGCTATTTCGTGCCATTGCAACACGATTTCATTATATCAATGTCAAAGGTCTTGTTTACTGAAACCGAACTTACCTAAAAATTGAAATTCTCAACGCGAAAACGAAATAACCGCACTACCTTTAACCGTCAGAATATAAAAATGAGTTTCGTTCTTTTTAGCACTGATCTCCGTTCATATTTTTATCGTTATATCCTCTCCCCGTAATTACTTTCCGCTGTAATTTTCGAATTCTTCCGCCATTCGCCACAGCGTGTCATTATATCGTTAAGGTAAGGGATTGATGATGGCGGCAAATACAGGCTTTAGTTACTAGTTGCAGCGTTGTTACGAAAACAGACGAATTCACGCCGTTATCGTGATATCTTGTCAATTTTTTTTTCAGGGAGCCCTAGGCAAAAAAGGCGAACGTGGTGCGCAAGGAGAGCCGGGACTATCAGTAAGTGAAGAAACCGCCTTGTTTTGCCTTGAAAACACAAATGTCCTATTAGGAAAATGCTATGAATATTTTATGATTTAATATCTTTGACATTTTCTTCATCATATCACGTTACAGATTAGTTTACATAGAGAATGTCAAACTACAGAACTAAAGCCTCTTTTCAGTAGCCTAGGGACCGGATCCACTTGCTGAAATTAACCTAGGCGTAATCATAACGAATCATGGTTTTACTTTCACCTCGTGCTTCGTATGGAAATCTTGTAAAAACCGTAATGCTGGTCGTCGACTCGTTACGTATTTATATCACAACATCCCTTTTCGGATTATTAAATGTATTATCAAATTAGAAAGTCCTATTAGCGTCGGTCCGCTTTACTTTTGTTTTACTCTAGGAATTGTCCATTACGTTCTTCAAACACTTTCACGAACAACACTTTTAGTTCGGCTTTGAAACGATACCGAAACGATTTAGCCCGAAGGTTTAAAAGCGGTTTTCCTCCGCATTCAGCATACAATAATTTTCCGATCATATCTCCGAAAACTATATCGAAATGCGGTCAGTATTCTGGGGCGATTTCACATGAAAGACGACATTAAAGTCAATTATCCCGGATAAAAATTAGTGAAGCTCCGAGAAAACCGTTTCTCAGCAAGGCGCCTCTTCAATCGAGCCGGTTTCGTGTTTCATTTCACGATTAGGTCAGTTACCTGTTTATTTTTGTAGCATACTGCGCCGTCTTGTACCTGGCGTGACGTGCGTCACGACGATATCCTATAAAAAATAAACTCTTACGAGTAGTGCAAACGCATCTATATTATAGTGATTATATTCGGATGTTTAATATTCCTGCATCTACAGCAGTGTTCCCCACTGATCTACAGTAGACCGGTCCCTGTGTAATCTATACTCTACATATATATCGTTTATGTCAATTGTCAAAAACATTTTCCAGAGGTCAACTTTGCTTGCAATACTACTGCAGTGTAATATCTATAGTTTTATATGTTTTGCTGAAAAGTTGGAAATGGTTGTGACATTGATTTTTATGTGGTATATTTTTCAGGGTCTAGTGGGTCGGCCTGGACCATATGGTGACCGTGGACCGAAAGGATTTAGTGTAAGTACTCTTTTTCAACTTTATCGTATTTATTAAGCTAATATGTACCACTGTCGCTACATATTTACAATTCATCATCTATTCAATGTTCTCTTTGTTCATGACTTGTGAAATCGTCCGTTCATTTTGTTCAGGGTCCGACCGGAATAACTGGCGTACAGGGCAAAGATGGGACTCAAGGAATAAGAGTAAGTTTTAACATAATATTATTTTTGTTTGCCTTTTTTAGTCATATCTTGTAGTTCAATTTTCTATCGGGTTTCAGTTTCCAAGAAAATATGCCTAGACCACTAGATATCAATTTTAGATATTTATCTCGGGCGTCACAGATATGTGTGATATACAGTAGACATCGGTTAATACATCCACGGTTAATACAACCAACCACTTAATACATCCACTTTCGATTCCCCATGCAGGCAAATTTTTCTTTTCTGTGTACAAATAATGGCCTATTATGAACGAAAATAATAGCTTCACTGTGAAGAAACATTAGCCGATTGTAAACAATTGAACAGACTGTTTTAGAACATCAATCATTGCAGTTAAAGCAGTTTGTCGTTGCGTCGATTTTTCTGTGTTGAATAAATACAGGGAATCGCCTGCTTTGTCCTTAAAAAAACATCAATGTAAAAAACCCATCTGGGAGATACCTATTTTAGGGTTGAAGTTTATTCAATTTAGGCTTCAAGATTTAGACTTGGACTAAATTTGATAAGGGTCGTACCGTAAGGATTGTACTGGCGAAGAATATAATGTAACACAACTACACTGATATGTATGCAGTAGACATTGGTTAATACAACCAACGCTTATTACATCCAAAATCGCCTGGCCCGAGGTAGTAAGCGAGTTCTACTGTATTGTTTATGGCCTATCGCCGTATCTTATTAAAGTTCAATTTCCTCGCTATCACAGAGGTTTTTCTATGAAATTGATACCCCGTATAGATAGAAAAAGTTGAGAGAATCACAAGACCCAAGTTTAAGCTGGAGCTAGGAATATTGAGTTCAATAACATAAATCCTTGTTTCAAATTTGAGCGTGAACTTCATCAAACTTATCTTTAGGGTACCACAGGTGATCGAGGACCTATAGGGGAGACCGGTCCTCAAGGATTAGAAGGCTTCATTGGCTTGCCTGGTAGACCAGGTGAACCTGGACTACCGGGATTACAGGTAAGGCCTTTAACATTCTGACTTAATATATTTTTCTGTATTAATCGTTCATAAACAGTATTTGTATCTTGCTACAGGGACCATCTGGTATCCCTGGTTTACAAGGAGTACATGGTAGACCAGGTTGGGATGGTGTTCATGGTCCTCATGGTTTAAATGGTGCAAAAGGTGAACCAGGGTTGCCGGTAATTGATTATCATTGCATCTTGCTATTGTGTTCATTGTCTTTCGCAGTTGGCTAATATGAATTTTTGTCCTTTATTTTCTAGGGGGATGTTGGAGATATTGGACCGCCGGGTTCATTTGGACCAGTAGGTCCTTTGGTACGTTTTTCATTACTTTGTAACTTATATTCAGGGTTATGGATATTGACACAAGCTTGTCTCATAAATAAAGAAGAAACTATGTGTATTTATGTGTGTGTGTGTGTGTGTGTGTGTACTTGTGTGCGTGCGCATAACTGCCAGGTTTCTTGACTCAGATATCTGAAAATTAGCATTGCAGCTTGTTACCGGCACTGAAGTGTCCGTCAATTTTTCAATATATTCATAAATTTATGTAGGACTAAATATGACACCTGTAGAGTGTACATGCCATCGTGTAAACTGACTAGGTCAAATAAATAATAATCTTTTCTGAAATAGATCACTCAACAGATGAGATATACAATACACCTTGTTTTGTGTGTAATTGGTATATTCAAATATATATGAAATATATTTCTTTCTCTAGGGTGTCCGTGGAGATCAAGGAATACCTGGACAAACTGGAACTGCTGGTTACCGTGGTGATGATGTAGGTTATTTAATGATTTTGTTGTACTTCAATGCAAGTTTTTAATCGCTTAAAACGACATGTAAGATCTTACAAACACACAGCATCCATAGCTAGTGATTAAATAGTGCAAGATAGAGTACAGCCTATCGCTCAACATATACATGAACGATTCAGAACCAATTCTGATATTCATGAGTGGCAATGGTAATATAATTTGTGAAAAAGAAATACCCAAATATCAAGTCCTGAATCCCCTGAGTCAAAATATTTATGTTTAGTTTAGGAGACATGTTTTATGCCGTTTACATGTTCTGCTGTCTCTAGTTGGTTTACTTCTTGCTCTTACTGTGACATCCCTGTATTTCTCTTCTCTTTAGGGAGTCCGGTGAGTGCAAATAGTAAGTCATCGTCAATCGACCTAGCTGTTAGCGTTCCTTAAAACAATGTTTGATGGAAAGATAAATGAATTAGTATCTAATACAGGAGAACCAAAATGGAATCTAAAATCTTTTAAGGGTAAAGAGATATTGAAATAGGGTTCTAGTCCCGGTTCCAGCTACTTACCGTAATGTAGATGCTTTAGGATGTTTCGCCAAACTTTAATTTTACCGCTATAATTTGTAATAATATGTTTATTGTTATATAATTAATTATTTGTTGATAATAGTATTCATATCCTATTTATTTTTGTACAGGGCCGTATGGGACCGGAAGGACTTATTGGCCTGCGTGGTAAGGTTGGAGTCATTGGCCCTACTGGTTGGATGGTACGTATTTATCTTCATTAGTATACAGTACCTCCCGAGACTATCCTTGAGTAAGTAAAAAAAGGTATTATGTATCAGCAAATCGATTCCTCTTTTCTTTCAGGGTAACATCGGACGACCTGGAATACAAGGTCAAAGTGTGAGTATTGAATTACATGTTGTAGTTGTTAATGTATTGACAATACTGATTCTAAAATCTGCTCTGTCTTGATTTTCCTAATAGGGGAATGCTGGACTACCAGGACCTCCTGGTCCTCCGGTAAGCATATCTTAAGTTTAGTTTACTACTTCATACAGAGCAATCAAGCCTTTTCTACTGTGTTAATTAATACATGTATTGGTACAGGGACCTAACCGTTATGTTGACCCAAGCAGTTTCAAAACTCAGCATTCAGTCATTGTTAAGAAGTTTCCTGCTGATATACTTAACGATGAGACAGTGTCCCTCGTTGAGGCTTCTAATGAAGAAATGACCTCGTCCGAAGAAGATGATGTTGATGATCAGGTCCTTGATTATGGATACGACATGGGTGAAGTGGTAAGACGACTATTAGTCTCCATGTTTTCGTGCTTTTAATATTTGAAAGACGGACGAAGGACAGATAATTGTAGGAAAAAATAATATTAGTTGCTTATGCTGTCTGTGTATTTTATTGATCGACAATTTCTTACAGGGACGAAATATACAGTATTCACTGCAGAAGCTGAATGAGAACATGCATTTTCGTCTTAAACCCAGTGGATTTGACAAACTTCATCCAGCCACTACTTGTCAAGACGTTTCGCTTGCCCATTCCAATTTAAATGACAACAGAGAGCGATTAGATAACGGTACGAATCCCTCGCTTTCTTTTAGGTTGTTCCGCATTGTGCTACATGCAGCAGACCATTTATTCGGATTCCAGAAACACCGACTATTTTGGAATCTTCACACTTTCATTTGAGAAAAGTCTGTAGGTTTTCAATGATCAACACCCCTTGCTTATTTTATATTCAAAGTACTGTATTATTCAGCCCGTGTCCAGGGAACCGGAAAATCTAAGCTTGTCGGATAAACGGTTCGTTATGATAAATGGTTAACCCGTATGCTTCTCGCTAAGATAGCTCTACAGATTGTGTGGTATTTAATTTACGCGTTCTTTACAGGATGTATATTTGAAAATTACGGTAAAATTACCTAGAAAAAATTTCTGGTGTGGAACAACCATGCTATTCTTATACTAATCGTATCGAGTGTTATCACTGCCGGCATTCTTATCAAAAAAAATATGAGAAAACGCGATAATATTGTTTCTCATCGTTGTGGCAGGGCTTTTTTGGATTGATCCGAACGAGGGTTGCTCGAACGACGCATTCCGAGCCGAATGCGTGTTTTCGTTTTCCACGATGACATGTATGCCCGCAACGAGCTTCGTCAGGCAACTGTACAATCAAGGAACAGGTTGATTAACCGCAGTAGTCTTATGTGCTCTAAGCAAAATGTAATCTGTAATTGCGGCGTTTGTTGATATCCATATGTATTTTTACAGATAATTCACCCGATATGGACGAATATTTCGATGAGATTTTGTCCAGGAATCGGCTAATTTCGATTGGACTGAATGGGGACGGTGTCGACTTCCTACAGCCTAATAAAAATCGTTACGAGTTACCTTTACTCAGTAAATCGCAGATGACGTTTATGCATTTGCGAAGCACCGGTGCTGAACAGACTATACTGATTAAATGTCGCGATTACGATTTGTGGAGTTGGAGGACGGAGGAAGAAAATGTAAGCAATGATGTAAAAGTAAAATTATCTACAATAACACTCTACAATACTCCGTTATACGGTCTTTAATGTATATATATACTTTTAAGGTACGTAATATCTCATTTGGTATACAAGAGGTCGAGTTTAGATCGTGGAAGGGGAACGTTTTAACCACGATGGTAATGTCACCCGATCCCAATGATCCAGATGCAGAACTAGTGATTCCGAAGCTCCCAAAAGGGAATGTAGCTGTCAGAGTTGTAGAAGATAACTGTGGGGTAAGAATTACAGATATTATTTCGCTAGGATCTATCGTTCTCAATGTTGGACATATAATTTAACACAAACTTGAATGGCCGGCTCTTCTGAGACTTTAAAAAAATTATCGTGTGTGGTCTCTAGCTTATTGAAAAGTCATTTTCTGTAGCCTGTATCGTACACTTTTTACTTACAATCCAGATTCAAAATGATACCTATTCAAGACTATCAGATAACCCCAGAGTCTGAATCTGTATACATAATTAGGTTTTTCTATTAATGAAACTTAGTTGTTACACAACACTAAATTGCGTTTTTTCCATTCAATAGCACAAGCATGATGGTGTGTGGAGAGGCGCTGTCTTGCAAATAACCTCATTCGTGGTTGACCAGCTGCCCATCGCTACCATCACGTGGCCAAAACAACTGGACCGTGACCGATATTACATAGATATAGGGAAAGTTTGCTTTCGGTGAAGTCCAGCGCGGCCATCCTGAAAGTGTTGGATGCAGCTTAGGAAGGGAAAATCTCAAATGGTGTGGATACTAGCTAGCCAAGTGAATGGTAGACTAGGTCTGTGAGGCTGGGAGGGACTTGCTCTCATATGGCTTAGGGAAAGCGGGTGTAGAACATTGGTAGTGCATGCGATTACTGACTTATTACATTCGCTGTCTTGCTTAGTGTGGGCTCCTTATATGCAATATTAGCTATCTATTTCGTCATCATTGCAGAGATATGCAGCCACGACCTTAATTCCATCTTTACCTTAAAGATCTTCTATTGAGAAAGTTTAAACATCGATGTCTAAGCATTGACAATACGCTACGATCGGTGTTTGTGTACTTTACTGTTGTTTGGTTGCCCTTTGTCAATTTAATTTATACATTGTCGCCGTAGTTTAGTTCTGGAAAGGATTCACTTTTATCTTTTTGGCTATATGTTCCTAATGGATATTTGTGGTACAGCCCATAGCATAACTACATTGTTTCATCAGCAGCCTTTTTTCTTACTTTCAGCATACTGTCAAAGTTAGACTGCAGATCTAAATTTTCGTCAACAGCATATCACCTTGGTATTATTATTTGTCATCACAACATTTACATTTGAATACTTTTTTAACATTTTCTTTATCTTTCATTGCTAAGCCTCCATCGTTTTAATAGGTGATGCCATATTTTATTTGCTTTCACTGCTCGGAAGAGAGACAATGTGATAAAAAGATCTTTTTATAATTTCATATGTCATCTTTGATATAGTACCATCTGTCTGCTTTTTTGTATATTAATACTGTATGCAATGTCCATCGATTTTTGCAGAGCGTAATCTAATAAGCATTAGGGAAATATAGACCACCTTATAATTCAATCTTGGGAAGGTCTTTGTGACATAATGCAAAGGTGGGGTCGTATCTCTCCCCAGTTTGAGCACTGTTTAATGGTACAGTTTGAGACACAGGCGCATGTTTTCAGTAGTGACCTCGTGGGAAACATCCACTACCTCATCAATGTGAAATAAATCAACTGTCCAGAACTCTGATTTCGTAAAAATATCCCTGACAATTTTTAGGGCATCGAGACATAACTAATCTGTATTCCCATGCTATCATATTCACTCGTATTAGTGTAAATTGGTCATGACGCTTACCCAGATAGTACTGACTTTCAAAGCAACTTATCTGCCTTGCATCCAGTGCCTCTCTTTCAGGTTCTTTTGTAAACTCTACCTTGCCTCTACCTCCCATTTAAGGTAAAAACAGCGTCCTAGATATGCACCTGGCAGGCTTTTTTCAAGACTCCGATTCCTTTTTTACAATTTGCAATAGGAATACTTCTGTTTTGCATAGCTTTCTTGCGGTGTCATCTCCAGCTTATTTTTTCGCTTTCGGAATCTCTACATTCTTTATATTTGCGATTGCAACGAACAGCATGCGTTTATAGTCTGCCTATTCAGCATATTATTATAATACTATCATTGTTATTATTATTTGTACTTTTGTATGAAAATACTCAAGAGAGATTATTAAAAATCGTCGTAGCCAAATATGACTAGCGATGTTCAACAGTTATCAAGAAATGAAAATAGATCTTTAAAGTCTAAGACGTTACGCCTAATAACCAGAAAAAATCACGGGGAAAATTGAGGGTACCTTTACTTGTAGCCTTTTTTATGTTTTTTAGTACAGTTGTTCTCTATAGTGCGTAACCGCTGTCCAGTCCCTCGTTAAAAAACTCCAGAATTATTCAAGGTTACAATATTGTGGAATAGTCTTGCTGTATTCTTATCTTATGTTAATCACTTTCCATCGTAATTTATCGAACAGATTTGTGTAACCCATACGCTACGTAACCGGAAAAGAAATAACACGGACTCTAGCAATACCTTGGACTAGTCCTGACCATCCACCTTAGCTTCAAATTTACTTTCCAGTAGCTTCGAGACAGCCTTCGTTTGACAAATTTTGTTATTTTATTTATTTCCGAATAATTGAAAGATACTTAGAAAAATTTCAACACTTTGTATAGTAATCGCTAGTAGTGGTAGTGTAGTGATAAGGAAAAAAGAAAAGAATTTCGAGATGATACCTCATCGTAAATAAAGACGGTACAAAACGTTTAATAATAGAGATTCTTAATATAAAATTAAATAATAGCAATAGTTATAATGGTAATCCTTCTCGCAGTAAGCAATCGAAGTTATTAAAATAATTCAGTACATATTCTAAGTAAATAAAGTAATTAAAAAGAAGGGTAAACATAAAGCAGCCAATTACATAAGGAGTGATGAAGCTAGGGAAATCTTAGGGCGCTGGGAAGTAGCGTTAAAGTAACGGTCGATTTGCCTGGAGTTGACGAAGCATATATTATGTGGACTGAAAGTCGTATTAAACACTATCCCAGATTAGCATACCAGTAAAGGTCTACTAGCCAGGAAGGTCTAAATTGGAATCTGAACATCCACAATCGATAACATAAAGCAATATGCTGCTCTAGTCAAAGGATAAAGTCATAAAATATTGCACAACAGCGAATGATACCCTTAGTCTTAAGGCGTGGCTAAGACCATTAAAATAAAATATAAAATAAAACGTGGCCACGCAGACCACAATGGTCACGGGGATGAGAACTCCTTCGAAGAGGGAAAATTCGTTATAAATGTTTTCCGTGGCACCAAACGATATTTGTTCTTTGTCACAGAGTGCAATTGATCGGCATAGTGCACGAAAACTTTGAGTTAAAACAATGAAGAATCTTTGGGGGTTGCTCTGTTAACTTTCTGCCAAATAGCACAACACTGAACATAAATAAATCTCATAAACTTTACCGTTTACGTAATAAATTAGACTTTACTATCGAACATAACACAGTAATATTAACAGTAATAAATACAATAGCATTTTCGGAACTTTGTAAGGCTTCCTGAGAGATAGGTATCCTATATTAGACGTTATCCTATGTATTAGGCGTCAGACGGGCACAGCAGCAAGAGTTGAGTCTCGCACATGTATTGATTCAATCAATGTGATTAAGAGTTAATTATATCAGTATATGTAAAAATTGAAGAAATAGTAACAAGAACACAGTATCGCGGTGTAATGAAAAGCTAGCTAACTAAAGCTGACTAAAACGACTGGCGATTGAGTGCAAATAATCTTCAGTGCGAGTATCTTAAAAAGCGTCCATGTGCCATTTACAATCACACGTTAACACTTTATAGTTTGACTACATGGGAGATAGTTATAAATAGTAGAACTTTCAGAGAAATAAATAATCAAGATTTACGGGGTGGCGAGGGTAATCAATGGTAACGAGGGCCACATACCAATCAAGCAAAGACTGTTCGATAGAGCTGATGTAAATACTCACAGTTAGTTGTGTGCAGTGTATGTGTCTGAAAGGTTTAGTTATTTCAAGATATACCGTCAAATGATTCCAAAACAGAATAATATCAAGCTTTGGCAATGAATAAACCGATGGCAGTTTCAAGGTCAGTATGCCTTTAATGTTATTTTGTAAGATTTCATTTCGGATTTGAATTAGCAAAAGGCAAATATTTTAAATATGTATTTGAGCAGTTTTGATCGTTCGCAGGAATTATTTTGTTATTTTTAAGGCAAGGATCGGCAGTGTTTTTTAGTATATATTTGTCGTTACATGTTTAGAAATGCGGCCCTCCGAAAACCCAGTTACGTTAGGCTATAGGCTACATTTGCGATACGCCGATCATAGGTGCCGGAACCATGGTTTACTGGTAGCACATGTGTGTAATGTATTTAGAAGTATTCTTAGACGTGAGCTGTATTGCCACAATTTTTAACAATGTATCGCACACTATAGAACTGCAGAGCGTAGGTTTGTTTTTCAATATCTTTAGCGTATACTAAGATAAAGAATTCTGGAAGCTCTCAACGTTTAAGTAACTCAAAGGAGGTAGGATACGCGTAGCGTCGATACGCCTCAGTAAAAGAAGTATATACTTTTATGTTCGTGTATCTACTGTTCTCTTTTCAATTATGTCCTTGTTGTTCAAAAAAATTGTTAAAATCGGACTAGATGCAAAATGAATCGACTAATATTCGCAACAAAATAAATCGTTAAGTGCAAAAAAGTGTAACGTGCAGGGCTACTGCACTTGGGAGTTACGAACTGCGTACTTAGCTGTAATAGCAGCTCATCAAAACAGTCTCTGTGTGGTGCATTATTAATACCGGCACCATAGCGTGAGAGCTACAATAATATTCCCATTTATGTATCGAATCCTGCGGAACTTGTGTAATTTTGCAAGCACGTGATATCGAATCGTAAAGAATGCAACCGAACTATTGCACTCTTTTATTAATACTGGGGAACACGTATTACAGTGTTAGGGAACCATATTAGAACGCTTGCTTAGCAGGAAAAAGGTGTGTTGTCAACTGAACGATTTTTTCAGGTGGATCATCTCTTGTTTCGACAAGATTCGTACATTTTGATCATGCCCATGCATCATGGGGGTACGGGTAAACCATACCACTTCATTGTTCTCTTTATATTCCTCTTTGGCAGGGACCACTACAACAGGAATGTCTTGTGTGGGTCTCCAAATTAATGTCTGTGCGTTGTTAGCGCTTGGGCGAACAAGGGCCGATTTAGGTATGCAGTTCGTATGGTTGTTACTATTGTTATCGCCGCCAGCACCGTGTCTTCTATTTAACCTCCTCTGCCTTCCTCCTGTAGATCCGCTTCCACTGTTGCTTCGTCGTGCAGGGCTCGTTATGAAAATTGGTTCTGTATTGTCTTTCAATATGATTGGTTGTTTCTGTTCGAGTGGGCTTACTATTCTTGCCCTGTAAAATAAAATAGTTTCAGAAACTTTATTTGTAATTTGTGACAATTTGTATTCCGAAAACGACCGCTAGGTGACAGTATCACGTTATATAGTCGTCAGTATTTACTTCAGTATAGTTTTTGAAAATAATATGGTTAGAAAACGAAATCATAATGGTGACATTTGAAAATGATATGTTGAATGTTCTTTCGTTTCTATTACCTAGGTAACTAAGTTTTCGTAGACCCAGTTGGGTCGATTAGATAAGTAAGGACCAATCGTACTGATAATTAATGTAATCGATATTAAACCCCTTTCATTCCATATTTAAACTAATAAGTAATAGCCGTACCTTTTTCCCAGTTCTTGCGTTGGGTCTACATCTATTTCGAGATAAAAGTGCCATTTTACAGTCCTCAGTACTTCTATCCTTCCTGTCGTTTGGTTAACAGCCGCTAGCCACGTTGTAAAGCTTTGATCGCGAACAATGTGCGTTAGATGGGCCTCTGAACCTTCGCTTACCGGGATGTCCCATGTCACGGACGGATAAAAGTTGTCGTTCATTCGTAGAGTAAGGCTGCGGGAGGTGTCCGTTGGCCCTTCCAAGGTGGCGATTTCTGTTGTATTTCCGTACCACGGGTACGAGACTCCGTCGCTGTCGCTCACGGCAGTGATTCGACGGTCTTTCAGTGCAGGAATTTCCCAGCTTGAACTGAAATAACAAATAAGACCGTTTCAGAAGCAGTAACTCATTACATATAGCGGTATTCGACTACTGATAACACAAAAAATTGGCTTAGCATGTAGTGCTTTTATCTCTCTGTTTATTTTCTTCACACAGAGATAGGCATTAACCGTAAATGAGAAGCCTGCTGATTACTCCAGGTACACAGGTATTTAAACAACACTAGGAAGCTACGTTGAAGAGCGTCCTTCCTCAGTCCTAACAATATACTTTACGCCTCTTTGTGGAATATCTATTGTTCTTGAAAATTCCATTGAAAATATTGTTACAATATGTGGAAATAACTTCGTTTCTATCATTCTGTGTAACCCGTTCTCCCCTTCGCAATACTGTATATGAACGCGTGATAAAAACAATAGCAACGTGCTAGCACCGTAGCATTCTTTCTAGTTGATAATATCCAAGTTTAATTCTTTGATCTGGTATTCAATAGAGGAGAACTATCGCCTTAAAAAAGGCAGAATTACTATATTGCAAATGCTTATTTGAGGTATTTTGAAATTGTATTTATATCGGATATCTAAGGAGTCGTATAAAAGAACGTCAACTTGGAGAGTTGTATTTAAGCTGAGACATGTTGATGTTGTGTTTTAGATTTGGCTCATTTGTAATTGAGTAGGCGACTGGGTGTTGCTTTTAGCCTTTTTACTTATATCCAGCGGTTTTGTAGCGTATGTTGCCTTACCCTATCCATATTCTAGTGACTAGTCTATAACTCAAGTGCGATTTTATTATCTCCCTATGAGAACGTAGAGAACTTCCCGATTAGCAAAAATTCTTGGTTTCTATAATACCAATATTGCAGGAAAATCAGTTGCTCTGTAACAAAAGCCGACTTACTCAGTCGGATGGGAAAACATTCGATGAATTATACATAGCATTCCAGAACAGCTGGTCGTTGCTCGGCAGAATATTCAGTTAGATACGCGATGTTGCGATAAACTACATATAGTGAAATTTCCTACATATACGGGATTAGTACCTCAATCCGAAATTTGTTTGTAACACAAAATAGTTTTCCTCAATTTCGCAAAGATTTTGGCAATTTTCATTTAATATTTGTACTTGCATCGACGTGTGAACCGGTGTTCCTCTTATGCAAAGATGTGTTATGAAAACATTTCCCTTGCACGATAATGTGAACCCATAACAGGATATGATGAAAGAAATACTGATACATTCTTTGTTTCATGCGCTAAAAATGCTGTACTGCAGCTCAGTATGCATGATCATTCGACTGCTCTACCTTATCATTAATGTCAAAACCCCAAATAGAAAAGTCAGTTGCATACAGCATCTTTGATAAAGTAATGTAATATCCGTCATACCGTATTATTACATTTAGATGTTGTGGAATAGTGTCATACTTTCGCAACCTAGTGTTTTTCTGTTAGTGAAAACTGAAATTAAGAGCCGTAAAAATTCAAGCCCAGACACGAACTAAATCCCAGATGTCGCATCGATTTTCTCGGGATGGAGGGTAGTGCTTTCGTCTCTATAGTACGCCAATATATATCTACCATAAACACATTTCTATCAAAATGGTAGGACACTATGTCTTTCAGGTACAGTACGTTACTTAAACAGTATCAGCGCAGATTACTTAATTTTCCAAATATATCAAACCCAGTAATGTACTGTACTATAAAAAACAATTATATTTCGCAAGAGAAATTTTCATTATAATTATTGTTGGAGTATTATTGTAATGTTGAAGCGTAATGAAATTTAACAAGAATTGTTTTGACGCAACTGTGGCTATTATTATTAAAACTGCGGTTACTTATTTGAGCATTTTTCTGTCGGAACCGGTCAAGTCATTTTTAATTTCGCCCCTGCGCAGACACCCAGTCATTAGTCAGTCGGTCTAATATCACTTTTCAGTTTCGATTTGATCCACATATAAAAACGCTTAATGAAATTCCGCTTCGCTATATTTCCTACATTCATTTATTACTTGTTATCTTTTTTATTATATTTTAAACAAAAACAATACTTTACTGGGTAATTTGGTTATTCATGCTGATGATATATGTTTTTGCACCCTCCTACTTCTTTTTCGGAGGTTTTATAGGCTCTAGGTTGTATTTCTTACAGTTAGACCTTTTTTAATTCATTGAATATCCATACCCAGAGTTGCTTCTTCTGCGTTGAAAATATGTAATACTTGGTGTGTGGTTATAATGGCCATTTTATGCGTCAGATATACCAACAATGCGTTGCCACGTTGTTTTGCATCATAGCCTTTTCCGGTTACTCGTTTTTTTAAATGCGATTTATAAAAGATCTTTTCGATTCGTGTGATATCAAACGGTCACGCTATATCAAACTGGCAAACTGATAAACGTTTGAACTATTATCAATACAGTCGTAAATATGCGTTGTAGTATGACACATTACCTCGCAGTTTGTACATTTATTAATGTCTTATGTGTCTTATCAGGTATAAAATGATGCGTATCCCTTCTATTTCAATTCTTGTTCCTTATACAGATAGTAACCGCCGGATAAGCCGCGTTGCATTTCGACTTCACATCTTTTCGAATATACACGAGGGAAGAAAAACAAATTCTAACGTTTTTCATTCTGTTATTTTATTCTTACGCAGTCCCGACACAAGCAGTAAAGTAGTTCACTACTTTTGCATTATTGATGAAACGCCTTTTTTGTTTTAAAGCTTCCTCGTTGCAAAGAGCAGAGAATATTCTCTATTTCTTTATGTAATTGTGGGAATTTAACCTAGAGCCGTACATTTTAATATTTGCGTAGTAAATTCTCAATAAGAGCACCCTTTTCAGTGTTTAATAATTATAGTAATAGGCTGGTAATGATTTCGAAATTTTAACAAATTTGTTTTGATTATGGTACTATCATTCATGAAAGCGGACACTTCCGTAAACAAATGCACCCAATCTTAGTTTCAGCACTACAGGAAATCTGCTTCCTGAGTTAGAGAAGGGTTTGTTTACTTGCTGTTGGAGTTGGATGGTCATGATTGTTCACTAGTAACTTATCCAGCTTGTATCATAGTGTAGCTTACTATTCAGTACTTTGCTCGCAAGCTTCATGGGCTCATTACAGTTAAATGCGCATTATCGATCGCGAACAGCAGGAAATGACTGCTGACGAAGACTCAAGCCTGTCAGCTCGTTAAATATCGTGCGATGTTTCCTCAAGGCTTGCTTAAACGAATATCAAAATTCACGACTTAGCCCAGGACTACATTATCACACTACTCAGGCTCTACAATTGCCAACCTAAAGCTGTAAGATTCCACACAGGTAGAATATACAATAATATTCAACACTAAGTTGTTTGCTAATTTCAGTTTTGGCAACAGCACAAGTCGGGGAATTCAGTGAACATTTAAAAAGAAAGAGTGTACTCACTTTCCTAAGTCGCCATATTGGTTGATAAATTTCATTGAGTCGCACGCTTGAATCCATCCAACTGTCCATGTCTCCTTCCTGGGTATGGGTGGCACTATAACGTGAGCGCTTGCTCTAAAGTATGGAGTTCTATACCGAAGCACTATCGGTGACTTTTCCTCTATTTCTGTCGGAGTGCGGTCTATTGAGGCCTGGATGTTTTCGACAATCACGTTCTGATGACACCTGTCCGGACTGACTTTGGACTTTGCAATACTCTGGATGCAACCCATATCGTAGGAATCCGATGGAAAAAAATTCGGATCTAATAGGTTCTGATGAAGATTGAAGTCTCCGAAAGGGAACTGTTTACTGTTGTTTATTTCGTGCCGATTTCCCAATCTCTGTCGTTCGCTGTTTGGTCCTGCTGAGTTCGGCACCGTTAACGGTGAATAGCACTTGTTAAAGTCGCAGATTCCAGGCGTGTTGTGGTGGTTGTTAGCGGACAGGTGATTGCTATTAATCCTGATTTGGTGTTGTGCCCTGTCCCGGCAGAAAGAATTCTTGAAACGATCTTCCTGGTAACCCTCGTTAGAACTCTCCTGCAACCGTGTAAAGTACAGCATATTATAGTGTTCTTATTCTGCTTCAAACATTCTACTTCACTATCTGTATACACGGTTACGCATAATCGGAACTGAAATCAGAAACAGTGAGCTGTGAGCTCTGCAAGAACCATTTGAAAGTGCTACGCATTTCCGTGTAATCACCTACTGCTTTATACAGAACGAGTAACTCCAACCCATTGCGACGCTACGACTAACCATTGTATGATCTATATTAGTCACAATATCTCGATATTAATTAAATGACATATGATTTATTGTAAATGGTGTTAACTTCAAGATACAGTACGCTCGAAATGTAACGTCGCTGGGTTCATAGAAAGCAGATCAGCTGACTACTAAGTAGAGAATTCATCAATTAAGTCGTGGTTCCTGATAAACATGTAAAATAAGAAGCATACGAAGTCTAGAACTTGAACGTAAAGGGATGCGTAGTAGAGAATTCATCAATTAAGTCGTGGTTCCTGATAAACATGTAGAATAAGAAGCATACGAAGTCTAGAACTTGAACGTAAAGGGATGCAGGGCCCTTCCACAAGGCTATTATAAACCGATTTAAATATTTAAATACTAAATAGTAGTTCCGGGTAATAGTGATAGTGCTTTATTTTACCTTGCTACAATTAGCAACATGAAATTCATATAGATAACTTTATCTCTATTAAATTGCCCTCATTCTCACCTTGTCTAATCGGGACGAAAAAGCTAGCTGATTTTCCCACTGGTGTTGTGTACTGTTTGTCGAAAAACCCGCTTTAGCACTGTTTTCTGCGAACCAGTTATTATGACGGCAAGCTGTTCTTTTGGATGTTGCCTGCAGGTCGATCAAGTGATTCGAAGTTTGAGAACTTTTGTGCGTTGTTTCCCCCTGTGGAAATCGTCTTCTGGCGAAGGCGTCCGGAATGGAATGTTTTCCTGGCCAAGGGGAGAGTCTTGTTGATTCTAAATCGATGAGTTCGATGTCGGAAGAAACTGAAGACGACAAGGAAGAAAAGCTTCTCCCAAGTTCCGACGATATTACAGGATTGGAATAAGATATGGGCAGATGACCTTTCTCGTTTTCTAAACAGGATATGGATTGAAAGTGGTCCGGTCGATATTTGTTGTTGGCCTGCCAGCCAAATCTAGAGTCAATCGTAGCGCTGGCAGCGTTACCGTTGTTGTTATAGACTCTTCTGGGTTGAGTCGTGGATATAGACGGACTTGTTCGAGAAAGCTCAAACGAAGTTTTGATCACACAATTCCAATGCTTGTCTCTTAGTAAATGGGACAGATCGAACGGACTCTTTTTGCTGCACTGTTGAGGGAATTCTTTTGGTGAGGAACAGCTCCTTACTTTCTGTATCGGCCGTATCTTATTATTTGCTACGGGAAAATGAATGGAAGAGGCGAAAGACTTGGTCTGGGAGCAATTAGGTTGACCCTTGTTGCTGTAGTCACAAGTGAAATTTGCTTGGTTCTGATTTAAATTGTTTGTCGGTGATGTTTCTGATGAATTCGACTCGAAAAAATTTACTAGTCGCTCAATGGAACTTCCGTGAACGTCTTTGTCGTTTGTAGCACCGTCGATGTAGTTTGCGTCTTCGGTGTTTTCCTGGTTGGTGTCGTAATTTGCATAAATGTTAGCGTACGAACGCGGGGACGCCTTTTTCTCAGACAACGAGGAGAATTTTGTGTTTTCCTCTGGATCGATTCCCAGTATTTGATAAATAGTTGGCCGATAGCTATTTTGCGAATCAACCTCGAAATGACCTTTTGGCTCCTTGGGGAAAATGGGAGAACTTGAGGCTAAATTACCCAACGGTAAAAGGCTCGGTGGATGATCGGGTAATTTTCTTGCTGCAGTTGAGGAAAGCGGGTTTGTGTTGAAGCTCTTCCGTCTTTGTCTCCAGCAATAAGATTCTTCTGTTGCTGCTTCTGAAGTGAGATCTTCGATTTCAACGTCGCAAATGTGATTCTCGCTTTGTGTTCTAACGTCGTTTACTGTGTCGCTTCTGCCGAATTCAATCTTCGGACAGTTGTCATTATTTTCATTGGCATTCGCTGTGGACGTAAATAGGTCTGGTTAATTTATAACCCTAATACAATGTTTAATGGAAATAATGGTTTCAAATAGCTCATTCGGATTTTCTTTTCAATTGCATTGAATAGCCATATAAATTTCAATGTTTACAGGTAAAATCTCCTTTGGTTTACTAACATTAAAAAGCCTCACCATGTTACATGCTATTGTAATGTACACAGCTTGGTTTAAATAAAAGCAAAGTATGCAGCATGGCTCAGTTCCGCTGTGGGTGTATACGCTCTTATATCATTCATTGTTCACAGAAATCTTAAACTGCCCTTCGTCTACTTGTATTGCTAAAATTGTATTGCTGGATGTGGTGGATCGTTTCTATTCAATATTTCAGCAGGAGTAATCGATTATTATCTTGAGCCCACATTTGCATCAATACCGGGACTATTTAAATGACAAACAATGGTCGGTACTTTTGCTCTTCCAGCTTCAGCTTAACTTTATCTAGTTTCATCTTACCTGTAAAATGTGGAATAGAAGTCGAAGATGTAAAGTTGAATCTTTGATCCGTTCGTTCTAGTTTCCTTAATTCTTGAAACTGGTAAGAAGACTTGAGAAAATTACAGCAGTTGATTCTTTGTTTTTGCGTGCACTTTTGCAAGGCAAGAAACGAATCCCACTGGTGTTTTTCTGACTTTCTTTTCCCAGGACGTGTGTAGGGATGATAGCAATAGGAGCGATTAGCTTTGGTTCCGAGTTTTACCACGGACCTCCTGTACTGGTGGGTTGTATGTGTAGGTATATGCAATTTCGACAGAAAGTCTTGGTCTTGGTCCGGTCCGTTGTAATGTTTGACTGTAGTGGAATTTCGAACGGATATCAAATTCGAATCCAGGTTTATGTTATCTATCGGAGAAGGTATGTATCCCTCCAAAGGTCTGTCACGCAGACGAGGCGTCGCCTCTATAATCATCTAGGCAGACATTAGAAGCAAACTTCTCAATATTTTCTGGTGTTGATGATAAGGTCTTTCAATATTTTTTTAATACATTGTAATAAAAATACGTTTATTTAGAGCAGCACTGATCTTGAAGGCTTGCTCACCTGTTCAAAATAGAAAACATTAAATATTGATAAAGTGCTGAAAATGGCTAGGTAAAAAGGTAGACAATTCTGACTCCTTGTGATATAACTGTGTGTGTGTAGTAGTTCCCTGTTCACGAATCCGCAAATCGAAAATATAAGTAAAAAAGACAGAAAAAGAATTATAGATATACTAATGATTGCTCGGTATATGGAGGTCCAATATATCTTCTTGCTACTATCCTAATAGTGCCTGGCCAGCGTTTCCTAATCGCTTTGAGACATTTTGCTATACCTGTACCACCGAATGTAATGGGTCCTGGACAGTATAGCAACTAGGTATATACATTTGATAATTCGGTCTTGGATAGGATGACGTTACTGCATTAGTATTGTATTTCAATCGATTTCCCAACCAACACACTCTCCCATATGCACCTTTCCCATATGTAACCGGTGGGAAGAGAGAGCAAAGCACCAGATGGTAAGCCCATTACGCTCCCCCAGTCTAGTAATAATTTATTCTACGAGCAATATCATTCTCGTGCTCAGAGTTACGAACGCTGCTGCCTTGAATTGGTTATTGACAAATCTATCAAAAGTTCGTCGATTCTGTTCGCTGACATGTTAATTGGCTTCGGGTGGGAATTTTTGTGGGAACCCGAAAAGCGACTGCATTTTTTACCGGTAGTGGTTTCAATTGATTTTTTTCAAGTTTCAGGTTATTGAGAATGGGTTAATTCACTCCTGTAGGTAATATTATATCTAATTATGAGAATGTAAGAGAAAGGGGGCAAAAGAATTTTTTATTATCAGCCCGGTTTCCAATTTCCAATTTCCAATTTTCATATTTAAATTACTAGTTTCATTCCTACCCCTAAACCTACTGCCCTTTTCTTGCAACCTTCTATCACCCGAAACTTTTGATAATTTCTCCTTGCTCTTTTGCCTTCTTTAAAATGGGTTTTCTTTCAACTATGTTAACAATATTTTATTATTATCATTAATGATATGAGTCGTTCGAAATTTACATTGAGAGTAAAGAAATAGAAGAAATGTGACATAATTCTATAGAATATATATATATCGTTAACGTATATCATACAACATGCTGATACAGTATTACTTCCATGTAGCTATCCCATATGTGCTTGTGCTTAGCAAAATACATGTGTTTTAGAAAAAATATTGTCTTGACGACGCAATTATATTAGGTTACCGGCTCCTCGATACATTGTTCTCAGCTCAGCTCACAGCGCTAAAGTTTATTCTTCTTGCATCCAGCACCAATTATTATCATAATAAATTAGCATCCGCTCTTAATTGCTTTCCTTCCTAAGCGAGGTGACCTACTAGTACAGTGAGTTCATGCCAACGTGTTCGTGCACAGCGATAACAGATAACTTTTTATCAGCAATTAATTATAGAAAGAGTATACCACACGCACTAGAGGAATTATTGTTCAGTACTATTGTGACATATATGACAGAAATGAATTTATAAAGTTGATGGAGTTGTCTTCCCCAGCACTCGCGTGGTCCTTTCTATGTTGTATGTAATGCAAGACAAGAAACAAAATGGCGTCAGTCATGTATTTACTACTGAGAATGCGCGCATCCTTTTCTCCGAATTGGTATTTTAGATTTTATCGCGAAACAGTCCAGTTAATAACAAAGAAAAACATACTTTATCGCACTTCGTCTTTTAATTTCGTTCATGGCGACGGATAAGAGTCTAATAACGCTGTCTGGCATATTAAAAAATTCAGCTCTCTGATTTTGAATATATCTCATCTATTTTTTTTTATTCTGCGACTTTGGAAAATATGTTCGTTTTACGAGATGGTTCAATTTATCAAATGCAATTCTATTGTTGAGGCGCGAGGCAATTCGTACATAATTCGTCTAAGAAGCTGTTAGGATCTTTCGCATCGGAAGTCTTCTTACACAATGGTACATAAAAGCGTTGTCGTTACGCTGAATGTAAAACTTAAACCGATCTTATGTTAGTCACCATATTGCGAACATTTCAATCGTCCAATTAATATTCCTATTTCGGGTTGTTCTTTCCAGCGGTGTGTTTAACGGATTCCAGCTTAAAATCTTCCTGTAATGCGACACCCCTACGAAGCCGACAGCGCGCCTGGCCTTTGTATGTTAGGATACGAACAACAACTATCTGCAATATGAGAGTCTAGCGTCCTATTGATATCAAATCGGCAACATACGAAATATAAAACCCTCCGAATGCATATGCAGTACAAATGAGCCTGATATATTCCATATTGTCGTCAAACATGTAACTATAAACTAACTGTCCTGCATGCGAATCACTTCTATCCCTAGATAAGTGTACTTTACCACCGATTTCTGTCAGACTTTACTTTACGAAAATCTTTTGCTAGAAGTCTATCTATTTTAGGCCGCTGATGATGCGAATGACCTTTCTTAATCGAGCAAATTTTCGGTTCGATTACGATTAGTAAACTATATAAGTAAATACAGTACGAATATCGTATACCCTTCGTAATCAGTTATAATTCTTGATTGTTTATGACTTCCCTGAACTTAGTGAATGAACTTATACTTCCTATTAGCTGACTACCATCATCTTATCGTCCTAATTCCCTATAGTTCGCTGTACATGCTTCCTAGTAGCCTTCTTTCATTCAACAACTCATATAGGGAATAACTGTACCTTGCCACTGCTACTCGCGACCGCGATGAGTTACCAACAAGAAGTGAAAAAAAAACTTACCGGCATAGCGCTATTTGACGTCTATTTTCAATAGAGCTTTTTTGTGGTACAATAACGCCAATATGCATACCATCGGGATGTCCAGGAAATGACGTAGGATGAACCTCTGCTGAGATTTTGGCCAAACGCGGCCTCATTGGAGCACACGCAAGTCGACACGCGCACGGTTTGAATTTTAAATCTAAGTAGACAATTCGCGTGCACTGGCATGTATTCACTGCTTAGTAAAGATATAGAGGCCGCGTCTCTTAGCATGATGTATTTATGAAGCACACAGTGTACGGTTAAAGCAACGTTATAACGGTTTCTGGTTTCCACTTAGCTATGACAAAATTGCGTCTATGGTATGCTTTAACTTAGTCTTTTAAAAATGTCGTTTCTTCGAAACAAAATTATACATAATGGATCATAATATAAACGATAAAATAAGGACGTATGTCAATTTAAACAAAATATTTGAAAGAGAAATGTTTAGTCTATTTTTCTTTGATATTCTAAGCATTTGTTTTTGACAATTATCATCATCATCATCATCATTACCCCTTAATATCTACAATCCGTTCTTTTATGATTCTCTTAAAGCTGGTTTCGTTCGTAGTAATATGTAATGGCCTATCAAAACTCTTGCATAACGCTGTACCTATTATGATAAACACTGTCCGTGTTTTACTGTTCTACTGCCACCACTGTTCTGTACGAAAGGTAAAGATAGTCGAGGAGTAGTCACGTATGACTCCTTCATAGATCTATGCTATCGCGGTTTTAGAAAAATATGATCAATAATTGTAGCGCTGAAAATTTTTTCCCTGATTAAATATGTTGAAACTGGCTTTAATGTCATCGTATTTCATAAACATGTGGGTGGTGAACAAGTGTGTGAAGTAACTGCTATTGTACAACTACTAAAATACTGTATCGCGTGACTACGATTTAAATGGTTAGAATTCAGAGCAATAAGACCACAAAACATATTTTTGGTCACTGCTTTCGGTTATGACTAAGTGAAATAATAAAAACTACTGTGTAGATTGAAAAATCTTGGCTTGATCCCTGCCACTACCTTCAACATAGTTATCCCTAGAAATTGAAGTTAGTTCTTGACAAACTATACTAAGATTATATAAACCCTGTGCTCGGTTAACGCATGATTATAAGCGTCAGTTTCCTCCTGACATTAATGACGATAATATATCTTAACCCAACCTGATTTTCGGATGTATGTTTTTACGTTACGTTGGATGTATATGGCTGTGCAAACTGAGATATACATTTCTGTTATTTGATTGTATTTTCCTTTTTCTTCTGAGCAAATTTCCCTCTTTGGTTTCAATAGACTGTCTGTCTACTGAAAAGACTCTATGGCTATGCTAGAGAGTTAACTTCATCACACACAAAATACGCTATATCCGACCCTTCATAACTGAATGATAAATTGCTGTACATAAATGATAAATGTAACCTTTACTGCACTGATACAATAGAACTGTGCATTGTGCCGTTCTACTGAAGGGAAAATCAATGACTGCCGTTGAGTTCGTATACAGTAAATAATTCACACCAGCTGTTGCAGTCGTACTTACAATATTGCCATTTTCCCTCGTTCGATATTTCCAAATTAGAGGCAACAGTATGTCTATATGTATAATTTAAGAGTAGTGTTCGTTACAATGCTACATACGTAGTATGAAATATTTAATCCAATCTATCTCATTTTAAAATTTAGTTTTGAATTGCATCGATATACGCTGTCAGAGCTTCTTTAACTCCCTTACCGAAATTATAATTTTAATTAAATGTAAGTACGTCGGCTTGAAATCACGAAGTGGCATTACATAAAAACCTAGATATCACTGGATATATCCTATAGGTAGGCAGATATAGTCCTATTGGTAGCACTGTACTCGGCACTCATATCCTCCGTTTCCTTCCCTAAAGTTGCACACGGTGTGCATAGGTAGCTGTTCATGCGCAAACCCATTCCCTGTATACATCTTATCTACTTCCTCACTATGCCTATACATTCCAATTATTGAATGGCTATCTTTGACTAACTGAAATCTGGGAACATGAGAAGAAATCAAAGCACCTCACACCTTCCCACAATAGGGAATATATGAGAACAGAAATAACTAAATAAACCGAGCGTCATTGATCTGTCTCCCTTTTCTGTTTCCGTATGTCGACTATACAACATTCGTTCGTTAGTTGGACGAATGGCTGCTGTTCTCCACCGTAAAGGATATATCGTTGCATTCTTAATGAGTTCGACATGATGGGACTCCAATCATATCTATCGCCAGAGTAACACATGGCACCAGTCGATATTCTCTCTCTCTCCGAAGGTACTCCGGTAGCCTTCCCTCCGCAAAGCGAAATATAGAACTTATGGCGCTTGCTCCTATACTACCATCAATACCACAGGCTGCGGGCTGACATAACTAAAACCGGAGTAGATCAGAGTGTCAGAGAAAGCGATCTCGTTTGCCCCATGAGACTTTCCTAATTTCTTTTCGACGAGTAAACGAGCGTAAAGGCAGCGGGCTACAAGTTAGTGCGACTGATAGTATATAACACATTCACGGTGGCGTTTGAAGCGAAATGTGCGAATAATTTTAACCATGCGATCTTCAGTATCAAGCGTTCGTATGCGACTTTCAAGGTGGGAATCTCGCTGTTTTAATACGTGATTTACTCCGGTGAACAAATACCATTGGTAGTGAAACCATCGCGACAATATACCATAACATGTCTGTATCAATGGCGAATGGGTCCCATGGTTGATGATGAAGTCAGTAGTAATAAATGTAAAAGTGGAGAGGAACATACATCTTATTTTCTAAAATAAATTTGCTAGATATTTGGGGTGTTTATATTTATCAAAAATTGAAAGGAAATCATGAAATACTATATTCATAATAGCTCTTTAGACTCGTTAAAGATTAGGCAAAATATATTACGTTGAATGAAAATGGAGAACAATTCTATTGGAATTCCTATAGGACTGATATTATTTATTAGGGATTTTTGATAAACGGTTTAACTAGCACAAAAAAATGCTTCAATTTTTGAAAAGAGTTCTATTTTGTATTCTAAGCTTACTACCACCCCGTGCCCAGAAACATTTATTAAATGCACGATTAAAATTGAAGCTGCCCCAATTCGGTAATGAAAATCTGCCGTTCACTTATCTAACAAAATATTTATTCTCAAATACACATACACGCATTGCATCGAAATATTCTAGGGAGTAATAAAGTAACAAACGCACAATCGAATCTCCCCGCTGTTGTTTTTCATTTCGTTCGCGATGATAACTCATGAAACGTGTGAAATTTGCTTGTACCCGTTAGTTTTCAGAAACAAAACGTGTGAGAATGTTCAGGTTCACGTGGGAAGCGCGTCCCACCAGCGATACTGTACTAAAACAGCTAAAGGAATTGTGTTGATAGTATCATATACTGTATCATATCACATGATTTGGTGCAGGAAACAGGGCTAAATTTAGCGACCAATACTGCTGTACTGTATGTTCAATTTCGAATAACGTCAAATAATGGGTGTTAACGCAGTATTACAAAAACTCTACGGTGTTGTGTAATAACTATCTGAAAAGTACGCTTAGTGACAACGGTTTTAGCTATCCATTCCAATGCTTTTACGAATTTTTCTGTCCTATGAACTGAAATTGTTGAAATACATCAAAATATAACCAATAGTTGTGCTTAACGAATTTTAAGATAATTTGAAATACGGTTGCCCTTCTGCAAAAAACGACTGATAACATATTTTTTTACGCTGTTCACCAGTGACTTTATAAATGAAGGGGATCAAACTGTGTTTGTTAGTGATACGAAACGAAAATAAAATGGTCACATCAATCCTAAACCCATACGCTTGGTCTGCCAGGATTTAACTATCGTGCTTAAATGATGTTCGTATGTATGGAATACCACACAGTTATAAAAATGAGGATATGCCACTATCAAAAAAGTAAATCTTTATGTAGTAAGTACCTAGATAGACCTCTGTATATTATTAGTATGCTGAAACCATTTTCTAATACCTCCGTTGAAGCGTATCTCATTCAATCGCCCTTTTAGCTGCGAAATGTTTTTTTGGTAGCTTTAAAATTAGATCTTGACGATTCTAAGAGAACTTGTACATTATATACTTTATAAACTAGAATGTATCTCAAAAATGTATATCAATTGTTAGCAGCACAGACAAACCAAGCGCATTACATTGCAAATTGGCCCCAGTTCCCTATTCCGTTCTATTGAATACTTACACTGAATATTCGCGTAAGGTGTTCATTAGCAATGCGTA
This sequence comes from Halocynthia roretzi, assembly GCA_013436055.1. Classification (NCBI taxonomy): domain Eukaryota; kingdom Metazoa; phylum Chordata; class Ascidiacea; order Stolidobranchia; family Pyuridae; genus Halocynthia; species Halocynthia roretzi. Next base: position 136,096 of record QRAM01000174.1, on the reverse strand, counting down.
TTTTTTCTCTATAAGTATTGTATACTACACTGTATAATAGCCCACATCCTTTTTGTATTATCGAAGTCTAGTTAAATGGAAGCTCCTATACTATTATAATCATATACGTTTATTTATCTAACTTCCAAACCTGTTTAAGATGTAAGCCTGATTGCCTGCTGCTTGCTAACTCGGCCGCATTTATGAATAAGCTGATGCTTTAGCTCGCTATTGCAGCTCTCTTGAATTAATGTGTGTCTGTTCGTCATCATCATGCATCCTCTCGCTCTTCCTGAACAAATGGCTCAGCAATTCATTGCGCGTGCTATTCTCCTTTATGCTCCCTTCTCTAGCGGATCTCTCTCTCTCTCTCACTTTGATTACATTACAATGTTTTCATTCCATTCCTCTGGGAAGTCGGCCGTTGCATCGATTAATGCACACCTCTCCCTCCCCGCGGGCCCATTTAATCGTGTCCCAAACATGCGTATTACGAAAACAGGTAAGGGCTCGCAGGTTCAAAACTGCCATATTGGAAATCTCAGTGATTGTGTGGTGGAGCAAAGTTGGCAACGTTTCGTAATGAGCGTTGACTGCGAAGGCAAGCTGGGCGCATACGTGTTTGCAATTCGCATCTTGGTGTTATGTTTATGTTTGTGTAGAACATAATAAGTGTGTTATATGCTGATGTAGTGCTAGTGCTGTGCGCATTGTTGTGATTTGCTGACAGTTCTTGGCTGGCTTGTTTGCGTTTGCGTGTTAAGCAGAGAAACATAAGCTGACCCAGAAGCGGAAGGGACTTAAGGACAATAATACAGCCGCATACTTTGTAAATAAAGGATGTTGAGGTTATTGAGTCATTTATTATTCCTTAGTTAGTAGCTTTAGCCACAATTCTATTTAAAGGCTTATATTCAGTATATAATACGAACGGCATGGTGAACTGTAATGGAAAGCAAGGTGGTGCTAAGTGAGAGTTGTTCTGAATTATGTACGAATCCCGGGCTTAATAAACGTTGTGAGAAGTGAAACATTATCCTAAACAAATTATACTTATGTACTTATAATTCGTTCTATTTGTAATATTTAATTTTCCTCTAATTTCCTACGTCATACTTCGGTATATTTTCACATCCGATTCCATTTTATCAAAAATGAACTCGTTAATATTTGTGCAGTGTGAGCTGTATTAATCATGTACCGTCAACGTGTTAACCACCTTAAAACGCATCCGTAGCCAAGCCCTTTCGGCAAAGAACGAAGAGCAATGTTTTTAATTGCTGTGACTGATATTATTAAAAGAGGACGGCGACACCACGTCGTGTGAAGTCATAAATTACTGTATATAGTTTTGATCATAACATGTCACATATTTTCTTGCTTGCAGGATGTTATTGGAATTTAATGATCTCTTCTTTCCTCCTATTTGTCAGTGCTTATATCTTGCTTAGCATATAACAAGCTAAGCTGTCATATTAATTGTACACCCAAACAGTGAATGATTTGGCCTGTAGCTGTACCAGTATCTATATTTCTGACTATTTCTAGGTTTTATATCACCCTTTGTATTTTGCTATTTGGCTTGGTCTCTCATTTAATTGTTGCCTGTGAAAATGATTTTCTGATGCATTTTACGCCGGCTAATCTTTTTCTATATTAAATTTGTGGCGCACGGCGAATGGGAGACGGGTAGTTTATAATTACGCGGAATTCTTTCACCTCGATTACCAAAGCTGAGATATTGCACTATAGTGTCTACCAGTTCTACTGGTAGCTCAACCTTTTCAATTCATCTAACGTTTAATTGATTTCCTAGAGTTCCTCACGCTTTTAACTTCCTTAGTCAAATTACAGTAGTTTTTACTGTTTCTTTCTTCACTCTATACAAGAATTTGTTGAGATCCGTTAGGGAAGTGTTGTCATCTTTTTCGTATAAGACTTCCGTTACTAGCACTCTACTAACGCTCAGAACTTAGCAACGCATTGCTTAAAAATATGGCTCTAGTGCTACGAGTGCCTATGCAAAAGTCTTCGTGTTTCTCATTACAAAGAATAATTGATCTGTCCTTCTGTATATCATTTTGATATGATCTGAGATATTCGTTTTATATTCATGTTATAAGACCCTTGCTTATCAACCAACATCACGTTAAAATGATATTAAGTGATCGCCATTTGAAGACAAGGAACTCATTTTAGCAGGCTCCCTTTCAAAGGCAATTGGATATATGAAGGAAGGAATAGCAATTAACAAGTTTATAAATCTTTTATGAATTACATTTTCATTTAAAAATCGTTAGCACCTCGTTGGGTAATGAAATTGTTTGCTTGTGTTGAAAATGACTTGATTTGTTGCTCGTCATTAGCACTTGTGTGATTACCGAGATACCTGTGAGGAGACCATTGAATTCGCTCCCCTATACACCTTACACTTATCATTTAGACAACTTTACCAAAACATCAACTTAAAAATTACAAATCAAGTTCGTCAATCTTTTATTTGAGGCACTGCGTGAAAATAACTACTGCATCTTTCTTAATTTCGTGATGTAAAATGATCAATGGTGTGCTCGAAGTCAGTTTCGGTGGTGCATTCTTTCATGTAGCGCCTATGGGACATGTGACATACCTGCCATATCTGAGATACGTTACTGGCGTCGAGTATCATTACTTTATGCACCTTAATGATAATCCTGTACTATTATAGTCACAGCGCAATCAGAATAAACATTTTTTGGAATTTAAAGTAGAGTTAGGCGTTTTTTGTTTTAGGTATCGGTTTCTCATTACACTAATAGACACCTGCATTTCTGTCTCCCCTAATTTGAAGCAAAAGTTTCCATCCTTTCTAAGTGAAAACCCCTTCGTGCTTTTTGAGTGAAACATCTGAAAGAAGTATCTGACTTCACGAATATATTTTTCCCATTAATCATTCGGCATCAGGTCACTGCTTAAACCTTTTCCGCTTAACTATTGACCCTTAATTTCCTGAACCCCGCTTTTCCCGGATTCCATGGAATCCGGATGAATTCTGGAACTTAATTGAACAATATTGTACTATACCTTTATCTTTACAAAGAGAGTGTGATATTCATTTACATTGTTCATTAGGTCTACAATCCTTATTATGTATAAAAATAGCCGAACCTTTGTTGGTTCATTTAGCACTTGTTCCACGGGACTACGTTTTGGACAGTGAACAGGACATAAGATTTGAGGCTACATTTGCAGGAATTATGGATTTTCTAGATAGGTCCAGTGAAGGAACCCTCTATGAGTCCAGGAAATCGGGGGCACCGCGCTTACAGTACAGCACAATGTTTTAACGTTTTTCAACCACGATAGATCTTAGACGACGACAGAATATTCACATAGTATGTCTTACATTTTATTCGTGCAATGTATGTAAATTATTTCCCGTATATACGAATCGTAGACAGTCACGAATAGATGTATCGTGTTGCTAATTTTCTATTTTTGGTTTGAGTAGCCGTCATAAAGTTCATTTGGTCCAGTGCAAGATTAATCTATTCACATTCCCAAACAGTGGCGTCACATCATGTTATATTCACGCCGCAGCCTATTTCTGTAATCTGTGAATTTGAGTACGGTGTTAGCTGTGACCAATTCCTGTTAGCCATTTGCACTTGCGTGCAAACGAACAACGACGATTAGTGGGGAAATTTGACCAGAGGTACTTTCCTATTTTGGAATAGCGCGTGACAGTAAATGCCATCCCATGTGAATTTCACCGTTCGTGACTCATTTGCAATTTATTACATCGACGACATTGGCAGTGTTTACAAGGAATATATATTTAGAACGAAAAGTGGCTATCGAATCATAGTACTTCATTAACGTCTTCATTATACAAACAGTTGAATCTTTCGTGCCTCTTTTTCAATAATTCCTATCTGGTAAAAGAAATAGAATGTCGTGATATTGACAAATGCAAGATAAAACCGTTACGGTGAAAGCATGATGGTTATTTAGTGAAATATCGAATCGATTTTCCATGTTAACTTACAGATAGAATAGCATTAGAATCTCTGATAGTAACATCCGCTAGGTGGAGGTCAAGTGCGAGTATTGGTTTGATGCTAAATTGACTGCGAAATAACTAGCCTGAGAAGATATACATAGTCGTATCTGGTGAGTTTTGATTCTTTTCTGACTTATCCTTATCCTCATCGGTTCATTTAATGATAACTGAAGCCGCCTAAATGATGTTATTTGTTTGCTCTTGTGCGCCAGCTACCGATGAATATATATTCGCCTGTGGAAGTCGCGTTAAAATAAATTAGTCCGTGAATTGGATAAGCAGTTTGTAGTTAAAGTTTATTACAGGAAAAGCAAAATAGCGTACAAATTAGCGGATATGATGTCAATCGTGAAATAGATATTGTGAGAGATGACTTAAATTCGGATATTCTACTTGATAAAAGAGATATAGAGAAAACTGTTGCACATGAAAATAATGATATTGCATAATATGGTAAATACTTTATTAACTCGAATACTTCATTTCATGAAATATACGGGAGATTTTAGAACAATATAATATAAAGAGCGTGAGAAGATATGATATTATCCAGATTAATCCTAGTAAAGGTCTTCCTCGCTGGGGTCCCAAAACAAATCTAACGAAATGTTGGAACAACCATGTTTGTTGCATATTTTCCTCATAGCATCCTGAAGAGGACACCATTCACTGTTCTTTTTCATTTCTTCGAATTTTCCTACCCAAAACTGGTCGGATCTGGCAGGGAGTAAGCAACCAAAATAGGAAAACTTGGATAAATTTCTATACTTGGAAGCAATACATAATTCCGTCAAAATATTACAAGTGGCTTTGACACTGAGCCCTGAATCGCGTATTGTCAAATGCTGCAGTACCGAACTTCTGATGTCGTCTCCTAAGTTTTTGTCGCAATAAATGTGTTCGAGTGCCAGGGCCTGTGCTTCGTTCATATTGCAGTGGTCTATAGCAAGAGTTAATATAGATTTACGGGTATTTTTCAGAATCGTTAGAAAGTTTTTCCAAGTTTTATCCGATGAACTTAATATTTTTTCATACTCGAACCGCAACGTGTGGAACGAGGCACTGTCGTCTTTGTTATATTGGTTAGTGGAAGTCAGTTTCGTCAGCCAGCATAAAGAATTTTTATTCAAACTGTTATGAGAAAATTCCAGAATCTGCAAAGTCTTAGGAAAGATTGAACATTCTTCGATTGCATGTTGATTATAATCGCTGAATAGACTTATCCCTTCCATTCTTAGCTTTGTAAGTGAATTCCATCGCTGGAGAATACGCCCTAATTCTTGGCACTGTGAAAAAATAATGGTTACTTATGAAAAAATAACATTTTTGTTGAGTCCAGGTCAATTGTTTGTCTTTTACCTGTTTTACTGTAAATCGCGATCTTGCCTCAAACGTTATCTGAATATCAGTGCAGATAAATGATTCCAGTCCGGAGAGCTTTGCTAACGTCTCGGACGCGCTAAATATCTCCGTCGGGCTTGTGGTTCTGTATTCCAGAGACCTCACGTTTTGGGGCATGGCAAGGCTGTCCACCACTTCTTTAAATTTTTCGAGTTCAAAGTTTTCACACCTGCAATTGTGATACAAGTGATACAGTAAATATCAGGCGCATTAAACTTATTCAAACATAATCTCTTTGTAGCATCATGTCAACCATTTGTCTCCTACAAGAGATCCCGGCATTTTCGAATTTGGATTTTCCGTAAACGCAGTCTGAATCCTGATATAGCTATATTATAGTTTAGTCTTGGTAATGTACTAACACGAAACTAACACGTGTAGAAATTATAAATTCGTTTTTAGGATGTGTTGTTTCAAACAATTACAAATTCCTAATTGAGCAAATATTTTCCAGCAACAATATACGTTCCTAGGAAAATATCCCTGGATTGATGAACGTGTGTAAGTACTATAAAATTCAAACCTTATTCCAGATATTTCGATATCAACTCCCTTTGAAGACGAGTTACGTAGCACGAATAGAAGAACATCCACGACCCAATCTTGGATTTGACCCATCAGTACCACGTCTAGTTTTAATAAAGGTCGATCATAAGCTACAAAATCTCCCACGTTCTTTTCAGTATTTGCCATACATTTATTTCCTTTCAGTACCCAGCCTCTACCACATTTTTGACATTTGGCCATATCGTCGTCGCCCTCAAAGTTAGTCATTCCTCTAATGGAGGAACTTATAGCGGCCAGTGCTATTCTGGTGCCCATCCAGTTTCCATGCTCCGCTCGTAATTCTAAAATATGAGGAGGGCAAGGCCAGGGCTGCTTTGCTTCTGCAATGCACCTGTCACATATGGAGAGATCATTGCACGAGATTGCATCTCTCCAATATATGAAGGATTCGGTCATATGCATTATGACAGTTTGTTTCCCTCGCATCGACATAGCTCTGGGGGCTACTAACGTTTCTTTTAACAAGTCTACAGGATGAAGTAGTTCGTCGTTCCACCTCGACATCAAATAATGAACATGAGCCTTCATAATCCATAACGCTCTTTGTCTGCGTCCCAGATCGTTCATGTCGCCTTCTAAGAGTTTGGTGTTCATTTCCTGGTACCTGCTAGCGTCCTCACACGGCGGCCTTGGCCAAAACTGTCGGTTATAACCTCTGTCCATATAAACTAGCAAGAGATTAATTACTTGCAGAACAACGAACTTCGGTAGATGTGTGTTGACAACAAAGTCTCGAATAAGTGCATTGACTTTTTTTCTGTCGTTGCAGTCGATGAGGCGATCGAAGGCAGCTTTGGCTATAACCTCAACAGATAGTTCGGAAAGCGAATAAGGGTTTCTAATTTTCATATCTATGATTTTCATCTAAAATAGAACCAATCGTTTGGAAAACCTTTTCAAAAGTTGTCATATATAGTTCTTATCTGAAATCTCCTGCTCTACATTTTCTAACGACATTATCTTTATCAGTCAAGTTGCTTACTCTCATTACTCCTTCCCGTACCCTATGAATTTTACGGCAATATGAATTTAATAAAGGATTGGTTCTTTTCTTTTAGGACTATTCGTTGTTGAACCCACACCGTTGTAACACAATTTTGTTAATTAGGTTCGCTGCATTCGATCGCATCTGTCATATTTCGTTGTTTGCGGAGCAGATGTTTCTAGCTTTATTTATGGTAGGTACGATGTTCGACAGCTTGGTGTTAACAGTTATGAAACTAGCAATATTGTATTTACAGAAATAATAACACATAGCTGCGAAATTTCATGCTTTAATGCTGATCGAAATTTGTCAACTTTAAAATATTCAATCTGAAACTAATCTAACTCTTTGCTGTTTTGCCTTGTTAAATCTCTCCTACAACCCAATTCCTATCCTTCATCGAATGCATTGTTGTTAGCTTTTTAATGCAAGACCAGACCTTGAACTAATTTCCCTCACTGAGCAAACACAAATACCATCACTACAATATTAGAGTCCCTGTGAAGGCGTACTTCCCATCAATCGATTACGCCTTGGGGGATTCGGGATTTAGAATGGATTTTTATTATTCACGACTAAATACGGTAATATTATATTGATAATAATCTAGCGTTCAATTCTAGATCCTACAAATGAATTAAAGTGCATATCATGTGATTTCCTATACACATGTAAAAACGGATAAAACAGCGTAGCATAGTGCTGTTTAGAAAACCCATCTTGCACTGACTACGGAGCAATAAGCACTTATCTTAGTTGTAGGGACTGCGGGTTGATGTTACGTAATGATTGAAGCTTGACTGTCCTGCGTACCTACGTTTGAGTGTCTTACAGCCTTTAAATGCACGAGCTTTATTATGATCCACTTTATTCACTAAATCCAAGTTTTCGTATACCTTAATACTCAAATGGTCCAAATGAATGTGCAAAAGACAAATCCAAATGCAAGTGATCTAATAACAAGTGATTTCTAAAGTTAGCGACAACACTCTAGAAACAATCAAATACCATAACTACCAAGTCTATCTAATCCTATCTAATTCTTAAGAGCATGCAACATATCCGACTAAATATCGTATGACTAAGCAGATACCAAAACTAGCGGACTGAGCAGACCATGTGGAGAGAACAAAGACCAACTAGAATTGTACACAATTATGCAGAACTCCCGTCGTTGGTAATTGTAAAGCTGTCGCATTATCACCACTAGCATCACCGTGCTTACTTCAGATCAATGCAGTGTATCATCTACATTCTAACTTGCGTTTGATTGGCACCAAACTATATATGCGCTACACACAGATACATGCCAATAACACGAGCTGAATTTCCAAGTCAACAGCACTCGCTACAGTTTCATTTGTTTCGTTATAAATTGTGTATGCACATATCTTGCAATTACAACTTTTATGTAGCTGTGACTGTAGTGAAGCGAATACTTCCTCTAAGCTAATTTATTAGATTTCTAAATTTGAATTCGAAAATTATGTGACGTAATAATTGTAAAGAAAATGACGCGAGAAGACGCTATGGAGTAACGCGGAAAACAAATTAAAATAAATAAACCACTTTGTGTCGCATTTAACTCAGCAAAAAGGAAATAAATAATAATTAGGTTTGATCGAACACATCCCAATTAGTTCATTTCTTCGATCTTGACGAATAAATAGCGAAGATATATATGAATTTCTGAATATCTGTTCCAGCCATTTGAACTCTGACCTTTTTCCGAAATCGTGCGAATCTTTGATCACGTCGGTCTTTTGAGCTGCGACTGTCAAAGTAGGATCATGGCAGTCATTCACGATAAAGTTTTTGGCTCAAACAAGGGCCATAAAGTGACAAAGTACACGCAGAAGCCGAAACATGCCAGAAGGCGAGGAGCCTTATCGAAAAACACCAAATTTGTGCGAGATCTCATTCGCGAAGTATGTGGATTTGCGCCGTATGAGAGGCGTTGCATGGAACTGCTGAGAATTGGAAAAGACAAAAGAGCATTGCGTTTCTGCAAGAAGCGATTGGGTTCCCATACTCGTGCTAAGAGAAAGCGTGAAGAAATGCAAGGTGCCATTCAAGCACAGAGAAAGGCAGCGACTGAAAAGAAATAATACAGTCCTTGTTCTGTTTACGATTCAGTCCGAGAAATAAAATTCCGTTCCGAAACAGTGTTTTATTGTCTACGATGTGTGGCTTTCTATGATACCAGTGTGTTAGGATTCTTCCTTTGTTTTCGTTGTAGATGAGCATTGGTGTGACTTGAAGATCGGTACTGCCACATAAACTAGCCTAACATTTTTGAAGGGACCGCACTAGTATCGAAAATCATAAAGAGGTTTGTGGGACAAGTACAAGGCTGAGCTTTTTAATTCTTTCCGAAACCAAACAACCAATTTTCTAACTCCCTCGTTGATAAGCTACACATCGTGCCCTCATCCACAGGGGTGGACAAGTTAATTTTTCACACTCCACACGTATCTCCTGGTTTATCAATTTCCGCTTTGTAATCACCGACCTCTATAGTTTCTTATTTTCTTATCAATTAGCACAGCAATACAGTAATTAGGTCTATTCAGTGAATTTGTCATTTTGTATTAGACTTAAATATATCGAAAATTTTTATTCTCCGCACGAGTATGCAAAAAATTGCTACTCCGCCGCGCTGCTCTCTCTTTAGTAGTCTACGGCGCAGACGCGTTTGGATACAGCTATCATCAGGATTACTAATATCGTATGTAATGATGTATTTCGACTTGATGCTTTGTTATAACTTATTTAGTAGGTTTAGAACTAAAGTCGAAATACAATACATGTGTTGCGGCTGTTCAATATCGCTGGTAGTTTTCGATCTCCGTAATATATTGAAGTCCGTAAGTGTCATGTTGAAGGTGCGTGTGGTGCATGGTCCGTATTGAATGAGACAATGGACATGTATGAGAAAATGTTAAGTGTTTGTCAGTGTAGTTTGATATTTGCAACGTGCAATATGGTATTCAATAGAAAAAACAGGGAATTAAGTATTGCCGTTAATAGAATACTTTTTCCGCCAGATATTTGGTCGTTCGTTAGTTAGCAGACGGAGACAATGACACAATGTGTGGTATGTATTTCGCCTTTTTTTGCAACTTTGGTAGCGGTATGTCGGTTCGCCGATTGTAATATCAGAACCTTGCAACCCTATTAAAGTTTTCAATATACTGTATGTCACGCATAGACAAATATGAAAACGCATTAAAGACTACATTTTTGTCAGGTGGAGGTTTCTTTATCCGCTGATGATGACGGCTTCTCGGAAGAAGATGTTCCGTTGTCTGTGCTGGTGGAAGGCGAATCCGCCACTGACTTATCACAAATAGAATACATGGTTGTAAAAAATGGATCAGGTCGCGGACACGAGAAACTGTTCGACAGTCTTGGGTATTCTTATACCATTAAAAACAAACAAAAACATTGCATTAGATGGAGATGTTCGATGAGAAGGAAGGATGTAATAGCGTGTCCTGTTCTAATAAGGCAGATTGGGAAAGAGTTTGTTCGTAATGATCGTGAGCATACCCACTTTCCTCATCCCAGCAGAGATTCTCTTCGAGAAGGTAAATCCAAACCGGAAAAGAAAAAGGAAAAATTAAGACAAGAGAAAATAAATCGATATAGTGATGGCAGCTTGAAAGCAGACAAACAGCTTGATGAAAATTCATGCGACAGGCGTAGTGGATCAAAAAGGCCGAGAGCGACAGATCTTGAACAGTATCAGAGATATATGTTGGATGAAGCACAAAGTCGAATTGAAGCAGACCCATCAAAATTTGGTGTTTTAGATGCAGAGGAGAGTGTAGAATTCTGTGATGTAAGTGGAATTGTGTATGTCTATGTTATTTTGGATATTTCTAAGAAGTTATAGTTAAATCTGTTCTCTTATTTGCAGACTTCTGAGCATGAAATCACGACATTATTAGGAGCTGATGCTTCACAGCTCCAAGCTGACATGGAGAGAAATGAGACAGTTGACGTTGGCAAAATTGGAAAAACTATTACCCTGATCGAAACTGTACTGCCAACCATTCCTAACTGCGTCGACTCCACCAGCGAGGAAACCAACCTTGCAATACAAGCAATACAGGTGCCATCTGTAGACCAACTGACTTGCTTGTCTTCTCCCACACAGGTCACCTACAAAATACTGAAAAAATGCTCAGCCCGAGGTCGAGACAAGCTGTTCGACAGTTGCGGGTATTCGTACACATTTAAAATGAGTGGTGATTATCACACGATATGGAGATGTGCCGAGAGAAAGTCAGGTGTTGCTGCCTGCCCAGCAAAAGTAAAACAGTGCGGCAGGATGTTTATCCGTAATGACCGCGACCACACCCACGAACCCAACCCGGGACAGGATATGGTAACTCTAGCTGTTCAAAAAACCAAATATTTGGCGAAAAAATATCCCTACAAATCTGCTAGCTCCATCGCAAAAGAAATTTTAAATGAAAGTATGCTTCCTTGTTCTACACCACCTAAAATTGACCATTTGATACGCAGAGTCAACAAGTACAAAAAGAGTCTACTACCTAGAGATCCCACTACAGTTGATTTCGAATGGGACCAGTTTGCTATGCCGTTGAATTTTCTTTGTAGCGATGTCCGTTTAGACTCTGCCAGACATTCTATTTTCGCGACTGAAGCTCAGCTAGAAATTTTGCGGGAATCTAAAGAGTGGCATGTCGAAACAGCATTGAAATTCCCCCGACAACCTTTCAATTATGTTTTCAGCATCGATGCATACGTGGAGCAAGATAAATCAATGCAACGCTTATCACTCGCGATTTGCATCATGTCTAACTCTACGAAGGATGACTATGTTGCTGTCTTCCATGCAATTCGTTCGCTTACAGATGGCAGGCACCTGGAACGCGTAGTCTTGAATTACAATCCTGTGTTGTGGAAGGCGGTATTGGAAGTCATGCCTGATGTAGTGGTGAAAGGTAGCGTGTCTGATTTTCGGCAAGCGGTTCTTCGTCACGCTGAAATGCATTGCTCCAAACAGAATATCGTGACCTTTCCATATTTCAGACAGACAATGGCATTATGCATGATCCCTTGCGATTTCATTGCACTGTTTTTCGCTAGTATAGAACGCAAAGCGAATAAGGACAGTTTTTACCCGTTCACAAACTACGTGCGACGTACGTGGATTGATAATGCGATATGGAAACCATCCAATTGGTGCGTGTATGGCTTACCGATCCATTCCGGTAATACTAATAGGCTTTGGTGTAAGGAATTGAAGATTCATTTAAAAAACAACATGCCTTTGTACACACTCATGCAATGGTTTCATAGCATTTCGATACACGACAGAACTTCAGTGAAAATACTTACGGATTTAAAGTTATCGAAATACCAGAAAAGGAATTTTCCTGACCTGCAGGCAAAAATATTCAAATTATGGAGAAAGTATAACGAAGGAAAATACTCGGTTAAAAAGCTGTTGAGTTTGTGTGCAGATGTTTATGGCACAGTAATATGATCAATTCAAATCATTCCTGTGTTGGCTGTGTTTAGTTTGTTTTCTTTTTCAAAAATTTACTATTACAAATCTCACTTGATTAGACATCAAAACTGGTTGTTAATTTCATTTGAATACAGATAATAACTAATAATCTATATGTTTTAATTCAGTTTGGCATAAGAAGGGAAACTTTACATAAGGATCAAATTATATTTAAGTATACACAGTATATCTGAAATGTCGTAATTGTTTACCATTTCAAATTGTTATTCATTGCATTTTTTTAATTCTTGAGAGGCAATAATCACAAAATCTTCCTCAAGATTTATATTTCATGAATGACAACCTTTTCTGATGTGTTATTTTACTACTTTTACCCATTGTAGAATGGACTTTTGATGAAAAGAGTGATGAGTTTTTTTTCAATGATCCATATGGATAATATTATTGATACATGCAGAGGTTAAAAACCTATGTGTGTCATGGTGACCATTCATGCCATAGTATTTCAATTGTATTGTGTTAATATTTTCAGAGCATTCGTTAGTACTAACGTTGAGAAGATGTACTAATATAAGTATCATCTGAATACTGAACATTAGGATGTCCTCTAGATCACGTTCGAGAAGTCGCAGCCCCATGGCCAGGAATCAGTCTTGGCACGATGGGAAGAGGTATGGTTGTTAATTGGAATTCTTTTACAGTGTGGTTTTGGAATGTATTTTATGCTTTCATTTGTAGTAACATATAGGCTTTTAGGTATGCAAAATAATATTCCTTCTTTTCCTAGGACTGTCAGAGAAGAGTCTATGAGTCCAATAAGAACTGCAAGCGGCGCGAGTCTACATGGCGGCAAGTATGCCAACAATCGTGGCTCTTATCATGGTGCAAACTACAATAGGAATTACAACCATCAGCAGAGATACAACAATCGTGGGTACTATAACAGGGGCAATTATAGGTAAGATGATACCTGAGGTTTCTTAGAAAATTGATTTCCTAATTCTAAATATTTATAGTACAAGATGGAATCGGGGTCGAGGAAATTACAGAGGTGGTCAGCAGTACTACCGGAATAACTGGAATAACCAGGACAGAAGGAGATACAGCTCCCGAAACCGCTCCAGGTCACGATCCTATGACAGGTCAGTTACTATTGGAGATTGAAATGTTAACCAACAGCCATGTTTGCTAGATGACCAAGTCAATCACTGTTAACTATATGCCGAACACACTAAAAAGTATATAGTTTAGTCCCAAGAATCATTTATGACTTAGGATTTTTGCTTAGATGAAAAGTATTATGGCTAGTAAGTAAGTAAATAATTTTTTCTTAGAAACTTCTACAATACCACTAGAATTGGTGTAAAACCTAGAACTATCCACTAGCCTTGTCTTTCCCAATCTTTGTACCACAGATCTGCTGTCAAATTTTTATTTAAAAAACATTTTCTCAATAATGTTCAGGCATGGCTAGCATTTTTATAAGTTTGCAACTTAAGCCAACAGTTTCTTTATTTTAATTCTATAGGCGCTCAAGATCCAGATCTTATTCTCGTTCCCATTCCCGCGATAGTCGTTCTCGGTCACGAGTCGGTTACAATAAACGAAGCAGAAGTCGATCGTATCATAGGAAAAGTAGCAGTGATAGGTAATTCTTTCATCCTTGATTCATCAATTCTTTGCAACTTTTACATTACCACAGCCATTAATGAATAAAATATGCTTCCGCGGAGTAGGTCATATTCACGTTCGAGGTCCAGAACGCCAAACAAGGCTGGAGCCAGTTTCGAGATCAAGGATGTGAAAACTCGCAAAAAGTATTCTGCTTCTTTTTTAATTGGAATCGCATAATATTTAAATTGTATGAATATGATAATTAAAAAGAGGGCGGATATATTCAATTTTGCAATTTGAATCTGATGTCGTAAGGTCTAGAAGCCCAGACCCACCTCCGCCAGGAGAAGAGTCTCCTGTGAAGATACCAGTTGCTGGAAAGGATGACTCAGTTCCATCAAAAAGTCGATGGGAGACTCCAGAGTCTTCCCCTATAAGAATGGAAAGTCAAAGACAGAAAAATAAAATCGCTGCTGCGAAAGAAGTACGGCAGGTAAGTGTCCCAAAAATAAAAAGTAAAGTTATAGAATGCAATGGTCGGAAAATTGTTAAGGATAGTGAACCTACAAATCTTAAGGATGAAATATTCGATAACTGGGATGACGATAAACTTCGAGCTTACCTGTTGAAAACAAAAGTGCAGAAAATAGAAATAAAACCATTGGTGCATAATGATGCTGTTGCTAAAAATGAGACCGTCTCTGAGAAAAAGAAAACCCGGAAAAAATCGAGGACGAAATTATCGAACGATATGACAGATATCCCACATGATGCGGAAGGGAAAAAGGAAGGCAGAGGGAGAAAGAAAAAACGCTCTGTTAAACCATCTAGATCCTCCTCATCTAGCAGGTAGTGTCTATGTGTAATATTGCTCTATAGTGCCTTATGATTATAACACTGTCATTGGAATCGTAAGCAAGTGAAAATTTAGTGACTGTAACTTGGGATTAGAAACAATTATTAATGTAGAAACGAAATAGAATATCTTTTGCTTTATAATTACAGTTCGTCTTGGAGTCCAATACATAAAGCTCCTTCTGTCGATAGAAATAAACATAAAAGTGTGAAAGAGGAAGATGTATCTCAGCAGTTGAATACCTATCCTCAATCATATGGACAGTCGCAGTTGTACTCACCAAGGTTTGTGCTATGTTGAGCTTTCAATGGAGTAGGAGTTGGTATTGTTTCCTGTGTTATTCAAGCAACCTATCATCTAAACCACGTGTTGGTTGTGTAGGATAATTTTCAATGCCTACATCTTCAATTGATAATTTCTAGCCTAATCCTGTACTTAATGAATTCATTAAATATTCATGCTGATAACAATAGTAATAGTAGAGTATATTCATATTCTATACTGATAACAGATACTCTCACTATGAATTTCAATATTGTACATTACACTCGATTCCATCTAAGAAATATTTGAAGTTCTTAAGAACCACATTCGCTATATTCTTTTGCCGACTTGATAATTTATCTGTTCGCAAAACCTAACTTTTATATAACTCTATGGATATTTTAGTGAGGCAGTGATGCAGGCTGTACAATACCCATTCAGTCATATGCAGAAAACGACTTTACCAAGTATACCGACTCCACCAATTGTTGAGCAAACACCACCAACAGCAGGTTCATAATTTTATCAATATAGAGCAGGCCCCACCTGTGGATAATATAATATTCTTTTTTATTTTGCTTCATAACTTCCGTAGTTGACGCACTAGAAAATGTATCGCCTTATAGTCCATTAAGTATGTAAAGGTTTAGGCTTTAATTAAAATAAATTATTGCAATAATTTCAATTTCTTCCTGGGTATATGATTTACAGCTCCAACCACTGTACAGTATCCTAAACCAGTGCCTCCACCAAATCCTATTCCCACGACCACCGGCATAGGCGACTTCAAAATAATCGGTCCTGATGGCACGCCAATCCAGTTGGTGCAAGTAACTGTGCCTGGACCAGATGGGAAACCCATGCAGGTCATGCAGATACAGTCCATGACCAAAGTTTCGATGCCATCCACTCAGTCTCAGCCTGTTTATCGCACGCCACCTCCCCCTCCGGCTTATCCTCCACCAACACTGAGTAATTTCCCTCAGCGACCTACTTCTGCTGCAACTACCGAAGCTTCTACTCCAGAGACAGCGGAAAGGAAGTTTGTTCCGATTGGCTTTAAGGAACACAGCAGCGAAACCAATCACAGAAGTATTTCTTTGGAAACAGCAGAATGCAACCCACCGCTACAGTATCCTACACAGAATGATAAGAACGTTAGTATACTTTGCATTTGAAAGCTGTCCATCAACAATCCTTTCCACTGCTTGGTATATTTCAAATTGCAACACTTGGTCATGAAAATAGTCATTGTAAATAAGGAGCACTGATACAAGCATATTTTTTTCTGTAAGCTCTGCTAGAGAAAGAGTTTTAGACTTGTTATTTTATCAATAATGGCATGGAGCCTATTCATGATTAAAACAGTGATTAAATGTTCTCAAATTAGCCGAAGTTCCAGAATTTCACCTTATACAAATATCAACCACCCGGTTATTTTCTATAGCCTCACATTGAAAATGTTGGACACACATATTATATATGAAAGCTCATACACATATCGAGTATTTTTCTAAGATTCTTCTTTTGCAATTTTGTTATTTTGCAATATACAACCTGGTGCTATCTCTTACCAATTCAGCAAACTGAAGTCACTGAAAAACAAAAACGTAGGAAGGAGGTGTTGCGTACACGTCTGTGGCCTCGTCCAGCAAGCAGTAACTGGAGCCAGGAAAGCAGTGGAGATAAAACTAATGCTGACAAAGGTAGTCTTTGCCTTAACATGCGAATGTTTTTTGAATCCTTTGAATAAAACGTATTTTTTTAATGTTGCAGATAAAAAACAGCAGTCTTGGATTTCTGAGAACAGAAACGGAAAGGATAATGATAAAATCCCTGGTTTCGAATTCACTGACAATTATGGTAGTGTTTCAGCATAATATAATTACTGTAACTGAACTCAATTTGCCTATTTTCACCCGCAAAATCTTGTTGTAGGTAAACATATAACTGAGAACAAGTCTGGTGGTCGTATTCCTGGTTTATCACCGGATCGTAACTCTGCGACCGGCAATGGGTACTCTGGAAGGCAGTCTAGCGATGGGCTGCCTATTATGACGATTAATCAAAGCAAGACTGGTAATACAAATATCTCAAAATATATATCTTACATTATGCTTTGTTCAATTTTTTAGAGTTTGAAAAAAAAAATCAAAATTATGCAAAGGAAATAAGGTACCTCATTGGTGGCATTATAACATCCTGGAAGTTGATTTGTCAAACGATTGTTATTTGAATTTTGTGGAATAAGGTGTTTGCCTAAAACCAAAGCAAAATGCAAAAAATGACAAATTACGCATGATGATAAATTCAATGTATTCTGTTATATCTCTTGTAATTTTCGAAGAATTAGCTCTTTCCCGTGCAAGTAAGTTCGTTGTTCACTGTTGTCTTCTAAATTTCATCCGGTGTGATATTTTTTTGGTAGTGACCTGTTGCTAGTTCGGTATTTTGTTTTAAGAAATGCAAAAGAAAAATTCTCTGGTTGATGTGCGACTGGTTCCAAAGCAGGATCGCGGCATCAAATCAACGACTGCTGAGGGATCTCAGCAACAAATGCCATCACAGGTTGCTCAGCAAACAGCAACTGCCGCTTTCAACATTAAGTCATCAAGTGCAGAAGCTTCTTTCACCCAGATTCCGCCACAACTGGCAGCACATGGTATCGTAGTTGATAAGATGATTAAGTTTTGTTTCAAGTTTGTTTTGAAAACTTTTCTGAACTGTTAAAGGTTTCAAAGCTGTTCCTGGAAATCCACAGTTAGTTGTTGGGCCAAATGGAGAAATGCTTCAGCTCATATCTGCTCCCCCAGTGAGCCTACCAAAAGTAACCGAGGTCACACAACAAACCTTTTCAGTGAAAAATGTTGATGACAATTGGAAAAGAGCAGCCGAAGATTTCATTCGTGACAAGCAGGAAACATACAGGTCAGTGACAGTTTGGCATGGCTTGAATACAGACAATAATTTCTCAAAAATTTGACTTGATATTGACAGACATGGCCAATCTAGTACTGTGTCTGAGAGCCAAGAAAAGTCAACCAAAAGAATTAGGAATGCCAGCGAAGGGAGTGAAAGGTGCGTTTCTAATCCATATACATTTTCCTATATTGTAAAATATAATAGTATGGGTTTGTAGGACGATTGGTTTCAATCACATGCCTGCAATTAATCATTGCCTTTGCCATTGTTCATGTGCAAGATATTTTATTATTTGAGCAGGCTTGTGAGAAAGAAGGAACGATCTGGGAGATCAGTTACCCCGGATGGGGACATGGTCAATGAAGGGGAAGATTCCACCTCACCAAAGCAAAAGAAAGAGTCGAAAAAGAAAAAGAAGAAAAACAAAAAGAGAAAAGATACACTGGATGAGGATGAGGAAGCCAGTGTGAAAGGGAAAAAGAAAAAGAAGAAGGATAGAGCTAAAAAGGTGAAGAGAATACCATGTAATGCGTTATTGCGCTATCATAATAATTCTCTAACAAACTGATGCTGGAAGTTTACCATCCACGGCTTGAATTATACAAAGCCTACTGTGAACTGTGTTGTTTAATGCTATATACCCAACTCGCCTTAATGGTTGGATTATTTCCTGTTCCCTTAGGGGTTAATTTATATTTTCTGGCAGTTTCCGGGATGCAGCATTGTCCAGGTTACAAGGTTACGGGAATAAAGAGATTCGCCCGCATTTCAATATAATTTTTCATTCACAGGAAAGTGAAACGTCCTCACTCAAAGATGAATCCATAAAGTCAAAGAAAGAGATGAAAGGATTCCAAAAGGCCATTGAAAAGTCTAAGGATGACAATCTCATAAGGTACTTGCAACTAAAATTTCTATCCAAATCCTATTTTTTTTCTTTTCAGCATCCTTCGTAACAAGCTAATGATATTTCAATATGGCATCACAGGTCGGTTTCCAACGACTTGCCGCTAAGTCACATCCGGTCAATTTTGCCACGTCATAGGGACGAAGGATCGAAACCTGTGTTTGTTGGAATAGATTTTGAGGTGGTCAAAAAGTTAGGTTTGACATCATCTTCATCTTACGAAGATCGATTCGTTTCGCTTTTTGGATCAGGAGGTACTGAATACCAGGAGGCTAATGACGAGAGAGTGGACCTTACAAAGAAATCAGTTCGCAAATTCAAAGTCCACCTGCAAGGTATGACAGTTCCTTACAGTCCACTATTGTTCCTATCCATGCAGTAGCATCCGTTTAATAAAATCACATTGGAAAACAGATATTTTGATACTGATAATTGACTGAAAACATAAAGCAAGGAATGCAATTTTAACAGAATGTTTGGTGAAACACTGACAACAATAGACTACTGGGACTACTGGGTCTGGATTTCCCATACACGGTTTAAATATTAGTTCTGCCGTTATTTCAAAGTCTATCTTAAATATTCGTAATTGCTTAGGTACGAGGGCAGTAATGCACATGACACAGATAAGTCTCTCAGACAGAGTGAAATCATTGGAAAAAAAAGATGTGGATGCTTCTACACAGAAGGTGAATTTTGTTTACTCGTTATACCTTTCCTATCTCTTACCAATGAGTTTTATTCATGCTTGTTTTCATTATTGTCTAGGTGTCCCTGAATGTATCTAGTTTGTCCAAATTGTCGGTGACTTATGATTCCAGCTCTGCTTCTTCTCCATCGCCTGATAAATCTCGACGTGTTAAATCCAGGAGCAAGTCGAGGAGCAAATCAAGATCCCTTTCCCTTCCTCTTGCTTACAGCACTGAGGATAAATCAAGCAGGTGAGGTTAATCTTATAGTGAGTTATTCATGTTCATATGTTCAACACTTTGGCCTGCATGAAGAGAAACTAATCTAAAAGTTTTGCTGCAAAAATTCAGTTAGTTTTGCTTATATAAACACAATTTGAGAGACACTGAATTCTAAAATAGAGGATACAGATCAACTAGATAAAAGAAAAAAATGCAGATTATTTTCAACTCATACTGAACTGCTGTTTTCAATAATGTTCCTGCACTGATTTCAATTTTCTTGACACTAATGATGCTGTCTTTATTATAATTTTAGTATAACCTTCTTGTTTTTCTATAGACGTCAAGTGCTGCCTCCTCAACGGTCCTCTCACAGACAACGCAGTGGATCTCGGGTAATACGATAAATGTTTCAAACTGTAACGTCTGATATCTAATAATGTATAAAAATGTGTGCCATTTAGTCATCTGTTTCTTCTCAGGATTCTCTTGGGAAAGAGGCTGATTTGAGGCATAGCCTTGATAAGAAAAGACATGAAAGGCGGCGCAGCAGGTCAAGGTAGGGAATTAAAATGTTAAAATGATTTTTACTCCAGTATATACCATTATTTATATTCAGGAGTAAATCTCGTTCCTATTCAAGCAATGACGAAAGAGACAGTAGTCGTTATAAAGGCCAATATAGACAACAACAGAACTACAATCAATACGGCTATAACCAGAGAGGTCGTGGCCAATATAGGGGTATGCAATTATTAGAGTATTTAGAAAATCAATGCTGTCATGGATTTGGTAATATATGTAGTTAAACCTGAATCATAAGAAAAATTGTCTTGTATGACTTCTCTTCTCATGAAACCGACCATCACTTCGAGTCTTGCAAGAATGCCGTCCTGTGGTAGCCCTAAAAATTGTGTTTCTGTTAGCGCTCTGATTAAACTATATATTGAACGGATCTTTGACAGGCAATCACAACTATTACGGTGGACAAGGATATAATAACTACAGAGGGCGTGGAAATTACAGAGGAAGGTACCAGAACAACAACTGGAATCAAGGGTATAGGTGATTGAGTCTTGTATATACGGTCAGGTGGCTCCTATAACCGACGGCTAGGTGGTTGAAATGTTTCAGTCCATGTCCAGTCCATACTAAAACTTTCTGCTTGGGTCACAATATTCCTATTTCTGATAACATAACTGATAATATGAACTGTTAACTATTCAAAACTCTCAATTTGCAATGATGATACGGTTTAATAGACCTAGTCTGCTTTACCGCTGTGGTGAACAAACTCGAGAGCCATCAGTTCGAGTTCCACATTAGACATACATTTCATTTGATTTTATATTAGCTAGTCAGTCATTTCATAACTATTTCTTTACACAGAAATCAAAATCGCTATCAGCGTTATGACAACAGAGGCGATGACAGGTCATTTTAATAATTTATTTGGCAATGTTTTATTGCACACATACACATTATTGCATTGATAAAATTTTTAGAAATATCACGACACATACGATTCAAATTGCAACATAAATTCTTAGGTATAATGGAAGAGATTCTCCACCGCGAAGCCGTGATCGTAGCTATAGTAAAGAAAAGGACGATTATAATCGTAGAGATAATGTGAGTACTAAAATATACTCTGTATATGTTTATATGATGTAATCAATTTGGCAATTATTTCAATCAATTTTGATTTGGAGTGTTCATCAGAAAAGTTTCTACTCTCGAGATATTATATTATATATTTTTGTTTAACCAAACATCATATTTTCACAGCGAAACAGTTCTGCCGATGAAAAACATGAAACCGCCAAGCCGGAACAAGAAAAAAGTAATGCTCTTTCTGTATAACCTTCATAACACAATATATATATTATGTTATACCGTTTCCATAATTATTTCACATGACAAAAAATATCTTGAATATTTTCATAGAATACTAAAAGCAATCAATTTCATTTTGCTTACAGAATATGAGGAAGTCATAGTGCAAAACAGCAGTGCCAACAAATCAGTAAGTGGAGACAAGCAACTGGATACTGGGACGCAAAGGAAAAAGTCTCCTGCCCAATGGACTCATGATATGTTTGAGCAACATGAGATGGAGGGAACTGAGAAATAAATCAGCGAATGTATGCGAACGAAAGATGAAGTCAGTAAGAGGTGATTGTTGAAGGACACTTGTAAAAAAAATTATTTTGTTTTATTTTCCACCACATAATCAGTAATATCCATGTGATTACATATTGCTAGATTCACAAAGCAAATGCTAATTATCCGCCAGCAAGAATGATTGATTTTGGAAATAAAAACATCAGGTTTTAAGATCACCATTTTCCACTATATTAATATCCGACTGCCTGGCCATCGCACCTAGAATCTGAGCCTGCCCACAGAACTTCACTTTTGGTTCTGCTCGGTATTCTTTTATTAACCTCTTTGTCCCAAAAAGGTTGAACACATATCACTTGACCATTGCCAAACTTATTTCTCTCAAAACCGCAAACAGGGCCATGTAGGTTATGTCCCATTTCACGTAATGACTGAATTACGTCATCAGGTATGCCTTTTTCATATAAAACCGGATCGTTGCCGAACTGCACACATATTCTTGGAAGATCCAAAGCTTCCTGTGGGTTGTAGCCGAACTCAAGTTGGCTTAGCAGAACCTGCAGATAATGACAATAAATGACTAATTCAGTGAAGCTGCATTCTTGACATAGGAATATTTACTCAACACTTCATAAAAGCACACCTGAACATGTCCTTGCGGCTGCATGAACTTGCCCATGACGCCGTAGCTCATAACCAGATCGTTGGTAGCACCATCTGTCACCATTGCTGGAATTATAGTATGATAGGTTCGCTTATTTGGGGCAGCAATGTTGGGGTGACCGGGGACCAAGCTGAAATTAGCCCCTCGATTATGCAAGGAAAATCCACATCCTTTTGGAACAATACCGGTACCGAAACGGGTATAGTTGCTGTTTATGAACGAACATGCATTTCTTTTTTCGTCGATAACTGTGAAGTAAACTGTGTCTCCATGACAGTTCAGAGGGTTCCCTGAAAACCAATTGAGTTGTATCACCTGCATTATGAGTGAATTTGCTTTGAGAATGGTGGTACCTGCAGAGATCGAAGCAGTAGCTTTTTCCTTGTGTATCATATTCGCTCTGATTTTTCCATATTCTGCATTGAGAATTTCCTTGACAGGAACCTCATTATGAGCAGGGTCTGAACAATGAGCCATTGCATCCCCAAAGCTAAGCTTTAATGCCTCGATAAGGAGGTGTAAGTATTGCGCTGAGTTGTGACCTATACCCTCTAGATTGAAGTTTTTCAAAATGTTTAATGCCTCTAGGGCAACTATGCCTTGTCCATTTGGTGCTGTTTCCCACAATTTTATACCTGCAGAATGGAAGAATAATTGTTACATATATCCATTGTTTAATTTCAATAGGCAGGATAGCAGAACCTTTGTATTCAATCATTATGGGATCTTCAAATGTCGAATAATGTTTTTTAACATCATCTTTCTCCATCACACCATCAAATCGCTTAACTGCTTCGACTATCGCATCAGCTACCCAGCCTTCGTAAAATCCAGATTTTCCTTTCTCAGCGAGAGTTTCAAGAACCCTCGCCAAATTCAGGTTCTTGAATACTTCCCCGGTTTTGGGCGCACGAAATTGCAATGACCCACTAGACTGATCCTCCACGAGTAAATCTTTAGCATAAACATTCCTAGGGTCAAAAAATGGGGTCGAAGATTCTTCCCACCAAAAGCTAGTCCAAGGACCCGCTATTGGAAAACCCTCACTGGCAAGTTCAATCGCAGGATTTAGGAGCTTCTGTAAGCAGAGGTTTTCTGTGTTTTACATTTTGGTGATGATGACGATGTCAAATTTAAAACCTTAGCAATACCTTGAATGTCAGTTTCTTACTGCCAAATTTCTCGTGACAATCGACCCAACCGGCAGCAGCCCCAGGTACCGTAACTGCCAAACCATGGGTTAAAGGGTAACCGGTGTTTGTGTTTATGCCGCTTGTGTTTAAAAGATCCAATGTGAGATTTGCAGGAGACCTGCCGCTTGCATTCATCGCTTGTACAACTTTCTTGTTGTTATCATAGAATAGGCAGAATGCATCGCCTCCAATGCCTGTTGTTCATAATAATTCACAAATTGGAAGGAAATTTTCAGGACCCCATGTTTAGTGACACTGCTCAATTCAATTGAAGAATTACCTGTTGAACAAGGCTGAAGTACATTCAAGGCAGCTGCCATCGCCACAGCTGCATCTGCAGCATTTCCTCCTTTTTTTAGAACATCTAATCCTATTTGGGAAGCCAGCGGCTGACTTGACCCCGTGCAGCCATGTTTACAAATTACCATAGATCGCTGCGCTTGCAAATTATCCGCACCAGCTAATGTGGTGTTGCCTGCATCTGTCATTGTCTAATTATAGTGACACCAACACAAGTAATGTCTTTAATGTTTTCTGTAATGCTATTTATCTTAAAACAAGTTTAAATCTTTATTAATTCTACATGATAGTGTATTCATTCTTTGTATACTACAAAGTCAACACCAGTGCAATAAACAACATTAAATAATTCAGTGTACAAGGCATGATTAAATTCATCTAGCACACACTCTCTGGGCCAGAGTGGATGTGTGGGGTCTGATTGGAACATTATAAGTGCTAGGAATTCCTTACAACTGTTGGAAGTTATATTGTCACTTTGGGGATGTAGATTAATTAGTGGAATGCCTTTCAAATTTAATAACTGACCGAAAAAATAATTCAAAATACACTCATGCAATATTTGTCATGAAACATGGAGGTAATCGTTTTGTTAAATTGTGTATATCAATAGTTCTGAAAACTACAAGCTGGACTAGTCTTATCAATAATTTATCATCCTTTCAATCGCCTCGAAACATCTCCATTTGTCGGGCAAATAAAACGGTTCGAATATGTGAGGAAACGGAGTGTCGAACCCGCACACTCTTTCTATAGGGCATTCCAAATTTAGAAAGCATTCTTTCATGACTGTTGAGGCCACTTCTGCAGCAAATCCACTGGTTATTGGGGCTTCATGGCTGATAAGCAAGCGTCCTGTTTTCTCTACAGACTTGCATATGGTGTCACTATCCCATGGAAGTATAGTTACCACGTCAATAACTTCACATGACACCCCTAGTTTTTCTTCGGCCATCTGCGCCACTTCTTTTAGTACATGAATTTGAGTTCCGTATCCCACCAGGGTGATGTCATTACCTTCCTTTAAAACCTCTGCTTTGGACAACGGCAGAGTATAGTCACATACTGGCACTTCTTCTTCGGCTGCTCTGTATAGAACTTTTGGCTCTAAAAAGATGCAGGGGTTCGGATCCCTAATGCATGCCAATAGAAGACCCTTGGCTTGGATGGGACTCCGTGGTATGACAACTTTGATCCCAGGTGTGTGGGAGAAATAAGCTTCTGGTGTTTGAGAATGATAAAGAGCCCCGTGACCCACAGCACTACAAGGTGCCCGAATCGTTAGCTTGCCACACTCAAAGAGTCCTCCTGACCTGTATCTGTACTTGGCTGCCTCATTGACGATCTGGTCAAATGCAGGGAATATATAATCAGCGAATTGTATTTCGGCAATTGCAGTTGCTCCGGCACATGCTAGACCTATACCGAAACCAACGATGCCTTGCTCACACAGCGGGGTGTTGAAAACACGCTGACTACCATATTTATCAGCCAAACCAACTGTGCATCGAAACACACCACCAAAGGCAACGTCCTCCCCGAAGACCATGGCCGTAGGGTCAGTTTCGAGTATGGTATCCATAGCATCTGTCAGTGATTGGAACATGTTCATGTTCTTCGTTTCGCCGAGCTCCCTCTTCGCACCGTCAGGCAGGAAAGTGAAATGTGCAGATCGTTTGAAAACTACATTGCACATGCGTTTAACGTTGTTCCTAAGAACCAAAGACCGACATAGACTAGAGTTTAGCATGCTTACCAGCTACTAGTTATTGCAGAAAATATTGTTAGCTGGATAAGATTAGATAAGCTATTGGTTCAGTAGTAGATGATTGTACTTGCCATCTAGCGGTTGGAAATGTTTACTTCACCTGACAGATTATAAATGATTCAACAGTGACATCTAGCGGTTGGAAATGTTTACTTCACCTGACAGATTATAAATGATTCAACAGTGACATCTAGCGGTTGGAAATTTTTACTTCACCCAACAGAGTATAAAGGATTCAACAGTGACATCTAGCGGCTGGAAATTTTTTCTTCACCTGACGCTTATAAATGAACTCCTAAGAATCCAATCACGCTAAAATTAGCACATATGAGACGTAATACATGAACCAACATTCCCTGAAATCGTATCTTTATTTACTTTCTAAGTCACCAACCAGTCACCAACCACCTAGTTACCTAACCTTAACCTAAAAAGAGGATAACGGCTCTCGTTAGTTTGCTGTGCTGTGAGACTTATATGTATGGATTCGCTATGGAATTCTGCATTAACTGGCGTGTCATATGTAGTGGGGCGGCAATTGGTCTGCAAGTTATTAAGGGATGTTCAACGCGGGGTCATTCGTTACGGTCGACCCGAAATAGGTATTCTAGTTTCGAAATGGATTTTTTCGGGGTTAACCTAAATCAATCGACCTAATTTTTCCTGAGAATGTTATTTTATGTAGTACATCTTATATGTGCTAATTTCGGCGTAATTGGATTGGATTTCAGCGTGATTAGATCATTAGAAGTTCATTTATAAGCGTTAGGCGAAGGAAATATTTCCAACCGCTAGATGTCGCTGTTTGTTCATTTATAACTGTTAAGTAAAGTAAAAACTTTCAACCGCTAGATGGCAAAGTACAATCGATGATTATACATTAATTAATAATGATTCAATCACGCTAAAATTAGCACATATGAGACATGATACATAAACTAACATTCCCTGAAAAAATTTGGTCGATTGATATGAATTAACTCCAAGAAAATCTATTTCGAAGCTCGAATACCTATTTCGGGTCGGCCGTAACGAGTGACCACGCGTTGAACATCCCTTAATAACTCGCGGATCAATTTCCGTCCCACTATATATGACACACCCATGAATGTAGAATTTCATAACGAATCTTTACATATAAGCACATATGCACAGCAAACTAACAGGAGCTGTTATCTACTTTTTAAGTCACCAACCACCTCGTTACTTAACGTTAACATAAATAGAATATAACAGCCTAAATTCATTTGTTGTGCATATGACACTTATATGTATAGATTCGCTATAAAATTCTCCATCAACTGACATGCCATATCTAGTAGGACGGTAATTTATCCGCGAGTTATTAAGGGATGTTCAACGCGGGGTCACACTCGTTATACCGGGCCTTAGAGCTTCGAAATAGATTTTTTTGGAGTTAACTTAAATCAATCGACCCAATTTTTTTAAAGAATGTTAGTTTATGTCTCATGTCTCATATGTGCTAATTTTAGCGTGATTGGATTGGATTTCAAGGTGATTGGATCATTAGAAGTTCATTTATAAGCGTTAGGTGAAGTAAATATTTCCAACCGCTAGCTGTCGCTGTCGTTGCATTTATAACCGTTAAGTAAAAGTAAAAATTTCCAACCGCTAGATGGCAAAGTACAATCAACGATTATACATGAATTAATAATGATTCAATCACGCTAAAATTAGCACATATGAGACATGATATATAAACTAACATTCTTTGGAAGAATTGGGTCGATTGATTCAGGTTAACCCGAAAAACATCTATTTTGAAACTCGAATACCTATTTCCGGTCGACCGTAACGAGTGACCCCGCCTTGTACATCCCTTAATAACTCGCGGACCAATTGCCGACCCACTATATACGACACGCCATTGAATGCAGAATTTCATAGCGAATCCATACACGAAATCTTAGTTCGTAATAAAGATATTGCATGCCTTCGCAATATTTTTAATAGTTTTGTTGCTATATCCAGTTTATTAGACGAGTTCACCTAGCAGTCCCCATTCGGCTCCAACGTGTATATTTCACAGAAGTTAACCTTGAATACTCTTTCAATTTAGTTTACATTTGAAACAAGAAGATTTGTGTGCTGACTTAGCTACTATGAGATGAGAGGTAAATTGAGAATTGCGACCTATAAGCATGCCTCAGTATTGCTGTATGCAACAGCACAGACGTAATGAAAGTTGACATCCTAATGGCATCCGCATTATGGCAGGCAGTGGTTTTGCACCATAAGATGTACTTGTTCACAGACTAACAATGGTAAGAGAAAAATGCCAGGAGCTTCTTCATTTTATCTATTTATCTATCTAGGTTGCATCTATTGAGTTAATAATTGTACTAAAAAATGTCTTACAAACTGTCATTTATGTGAAAATTACAAATAATGTACCATTATCTCCCTGCATCCACAAGGATGGCCATATGCTGGACAGTCCGACTCTTAAACATTCTGTCCTCTATCTTCAGCCAGTGTTTATTGATGAATATTTTCAACTATTGTGGGT
Source organism: Halocynthia roretzi (assembly GCA_013436055.1). Taxonomy (NCBI): domain Eukaryota; kingdom Metazoa; phylum Chordata; class Ascidiacea; order Stolidobranchia; family Pyuridae; genus Halocynthia; species Halocynthia roretzi. Next base: position 107,563 of record QRAM01000174.1, on the reverse strand, counting down.
ACTCATTTGCTTCTTTTTTGACTGCAATGATGATGATGAGAATAATACTGTCCAATATCTAAAATGATGGATGTGTGCTCTGAAGCCATTATCACGGATTATACAAATCTAACTCTGATTGACGCCAACAAATTCATGATTCTACTATTTGTTTTAACCTAAGAAAAGTTATAATAAGGCACATTTCTCAGATTCACTTTTTTGGTTAATTACAAAAACATGCTCAAAATGCTGTCGCCTTGTTTCCTTACAGATGATATTACGTGATGAATAATCTATAATGAGCTATTGAATGGAATTCATGTGGGAACAGAACAAGATCCAAGAGGAAGAATTCAGAAGGAATTGGGAAGAATATGCTGAAGGAAATTATGTATGTACATTAGATTTCATGTATTTTATATCTTAAGTAAGATATTAGATCTTGCATTAGGATTGTGAGCAAGACACTTCTAGGTGATACTAGGATAGGAGATGGTTTATAGTGATAAGTAGAATATTGAAATATATAGAAGGCTGTGAAATTTTTATTTTTCTAGCGTGAGATAAAAAAATAACTAAATACATATTTTGTACAAGTACAATAGTGCTTTGTCATAAAAGATAATTTTCAGGTGGCTGAATGATACTCATACGAGTCTTATGGAATAAGATGATGATGTTTAATGAAATGATATATCCAATAAGCTGAATGATGATCAAATGAATGAATATATTCAGAATACTAGGTAACTCATTGCAGAAAGAATTGCTTCGCTCATTTCTATTACTGCTACTGCCATAGTTATTATGTCTAGGGTAGGCAGGATTACAGGTAGTCATGTTGTAAGCCAGGTAGGTTATAGTTTTATTGCTTGAGGATTTGAACTAGATTTAAGTCAGGCCAACAGTCTTTTTGCAATCATTAATAGTGGCCATGCTTTTAATAAATTTGTCAGAACATAACATAACAAGAAAAATTAGTGTTCCTTCTTATCTGGAAAACTGTTTTTCTTAATGTTGTGATAGTGGCAATGTCAGATGCGTTTACAGTAAAATTAGTGTGTATATGTACTGCCCAGGCAATATTCTTGCATGACCTAAATTACCTAGAGCTTTATTTGTCTATACATAACGTTTGCTTACTAGCTTAACAGTGACTAACTACAGGTTGAATCTCTAGAATTTGGTCCTTTAGCTACTGATCCACAAACCAATAAATAGTGGTGTGTTGGACCGATTGATTTGCAGGATAAGGTAGGTTCAACCTGTACTAATCTTGTTTGAATTATCAATAAGTCCAATTATGATTTTGGCTTAGTTTTATTGACTAAAGCTGGTAAATCTTGACTGCATTAGATCTGTATTATGACAATATCAATCTGGTGAAACAACAATGGTAAATAATACAGTGCCATATGAGAATATGTAATGTTTTGAATTCTTTAAGTGGGACTTGACTTTATTCAATTTGTATATGCCATGTGCAGCTTGCAGAACATTAGGAGAGATAATAAGTACTTATTACAGTCTAACTTGCCCAGACACATGAATGGAAGGGAGAATACAATCAAACTGTCTATCTATGACGTTGGTAACTCTTTTTCCACCACAAATAATAGCGTTTGAATTATTGTTCATGATTAGTAAAAATATTGAGGAAATGTTCCAAGTATATATAGATTTATAATGAATATGTATGTTCATAATAAGGCAGGCAGTTGGTCTTTGATTTTGTTCAAAGCCTTTTTCGATCCGTTAGAACTCTGACAATACATCCGACGCCACCCTTTTCAACAAGCTGTAAAATGTAAAAAATGAAAAATAGATAAAGGTGAAACACAGATGTTAAGTTTTGTATGCTAGTTATCAATGTTTTGTAAGCAATCATAACTCACTTTTTCATGCCATGTTAGAAGGCAAGCGCAGTTCTGTCCATCTAAATCCAGTGAGAAGCATTTGTAAATATACTTTGCTAAAACGTCAATACAGTCTGCGTCTAATGAATCAATAATTTTTTGAATTTCTGATGCTTTTATTGATGACAGGACCCTAAGAACCAGTTCTGAAGCTGAAATCTGAAAGTATATCGAACATAAATGTTAGATAGTATACAACCAGCATAGGAAATTAAAAAAGCTTGGTGAGCTGAACAGTACTAACCTGAATCTGAGCATTTTTTGTGTTAACTGGTGGATTCAATAATGCTGTTTGTAGAGCTGCCTTATTGTCGCAGCTGTTGGCAACAGTAATTTAAGGAAATTAACGGTTTGATAACTCAGTATCTTCTTGTGTTTGTTACGAGTAAAAATTTGATATTCAAAATTAGACAGTAAGTTATTATATATACTTGGTTGAAATGACTTCACAGTCAATTTTTTATCTGTGCTTTTACTACTCATAATATCAATAGTCTCGCTCAAACAATTTACCTAATTTCAAGTTGTATTGCTTTAAGTTCGGTGTAATACTTGGATCATGCAATATGTATAGCTTATGTCAGACTATTAGACTATTATTTAAAGGATACTTCAAAAGCAATCTTGTCACTTCTGCCTCATCAGGTCCTGAATCCATAATGTCATTTAATTCATCTTTGAAATTGTCTTCATCATATTGATCAACATCAACTTTGCGAAAACCTCGTTCTGTTGAGCTCTTTGACATTGTATTGACTCCTTGTGCTTAGTAACATATAGCTGTTAACAGTAAAAATTCAAATATGTGAATGCACATATAAACAAAATTTCGCGGAAATTATACGCTAACATTTCTCGATGTCTACAACAATGTAACGTCATGATAAATATCTTGTAGTTGAAATACTCGAATACCTTTTAACATATTGCGATATTTCTATTCAGAATTACATAGATGTAAAACAATCTTAGTTAAACTGCTATTTTAGAATAATAATCGACACACCTATAAAGGTTTCACTAAACAATACCTAAATGAGCTCTTACCGCAGTAGCGTTCCGTCTTTGGTTCCGTGCAACTATACAATCTATATGACGTCATGTTTAAACACCAACGAGGCGGCACAATATGCTGAATTGCCAAAAAATTAGACTTCGTTGATTGGGATTTTCGTTTCTGGGAAATAAGTAGAGATACACCATATTCCCTAATGTTTTAAGATTTTTCTCAACGAGTTCACTCCGGATTAAAAAAAAAATAGAAGAATTCGGTAGAGTTTGTTATATATCACAGCCGCTAGATAGCAATATTTAGTTGGTTTTTAAATTAGTCCGGTCCTGAGTTCCAATTGGGCAAAGCTTTGCCTGTCAGCTCGTTTTTTGTAAGGTATACTTAGAATCTTAGATCATCCGTGGAAAATAGAAAAGCCTTTTGTTTTTTCTCAAAGAAGGTGTGAAAAATCTTCGGAAAATAAATAAATGGTCAAGTTCAGTTCCGACTCATATAAGAAGAATGTCGTCGTCTCGTAGAAGATGTATCAGTAGAAATATTTGTACAACAGATCGATTGTATCATTGCAAATGACTGTGGAATCTCGGCTACTGTATCTGTTATGACTTCGTTACGGCTGTATGGAAAGGTCGCATTATTTTTGTAAAACGAGAGCAGACGATAAAGATTTATTATTTTCCTTCATTCACGCGTCTCAATAATTGTTGATATTTGCTGTGAAATCAAATACCCCATTGCCACCAAATCTCTTAATTTAGGAAACCTTGCACTGTAAGGTTCTCTTGTTCAATTGATTCTGAGAAATATTCAAATTGTCGTGTCTCGCCGTAGTTTGGAGCGCAATGGTGTATTGTCGTAATTGACAAAGTTAATCCAATCTATCAGTGCATCTGTTAAATTAGTAAGGTATTTGATCCTTGATTCGTTGATACGATACGCATCCACTTATGGTCTTATGCAAAGACTTTGATTATACGGTTTGACCGCGATCGAAAGCAAAACTCGTGAAACGTTACTTGGGTTTCTATGAAGTGTTCACTAAATTATTAACTCTTACAAGTGTGGGTTAAATTCATAATTTTTAAGTTTAAAAGAATAATTGTACCATGTTGGTCACACCATATCGTATCTTAGTCCATGGCCACTGGTTGTTAAAATGAAGCGCTCAAATTATCCAGAGAATGTTGTCGTAGTAGCCCAGCTCGTTTTAGGTCTGTACCTGGCAACAGTGTAACAACACTAGGCTTATGGGATGTTTGGGATCCATTGTATAGACGGAAAAATATTTCCTTTCAGTTGAAAATGTTGTGCCTGAGGTTCTGAGATTATAGAATGTACACCACAAATAGTTGAATACACCATCGGCGTATGCGCGTGACAGATTTCAGAGAAATATTTCATTGTATACCTTACACCAGGGGTGTGCAACCTACGGCCCGCGGGTAAAATGTGGCCCGCCAATTGAATTTGTGCGTCCCGAGGGAAGCTGCAGTTTTGAATAGAGCACGGCCCGTAACAGGAATTCAGTGCCACAAGTTGATTTATTTGATTTGCAAGAAAACCAAATCAATTTTTTTATGCTAGTCACTACTAGTCGTCTAATCGGGGTAAGTGTATTTGTCCCGGGAGTGCTACAAGGTTGCACACCTCTGCGGCTTACACCAAGGTGGGAAAGTTTTCTCTTATTTACAAAAATACTTCAGAACTCCTTGATGGATGAATGAGTTGATTAATCTCTTTACTGCCAAAACACATCTTTCGTTGGTGCACCGCAATAGTACAATTGATCTTGATCAGGATCGTGTAGCCAAACCCAGTCAATGAACTTAATTTTGCATCGAATGTGTAGGCGTCAAATGACCCGCGAGTGATATCAGACAACTGCGTGTAATGTACGAAATCTTGATGAGTTTTGGCTAGTCAAGGTTATACCCGTGTATTCGTTTTCCGATATATTGACCCCAAGGGCGTGCCAAAACAGAACACCTTAACTTCCCATTGTGAGCAATTAGAAGTATGTAGTGGGAAGTCTACGGTTCAGTTGAGTTCTCGAGATTTCTCACGTACAGCATCGAACACAGTGCATATTATGTGATACCAGATTATTAACATTACTGCCTTTAATACTTGTCATAATCTCACAGTCCTCACTGTTTTCTACATCGATCTCACCTTTCTTACACAATTTCTGTTGGAATATTTCTGATTTCAGGGCGTTTTTTATGCAATCCCTGATACTAGTATGGGTTTAATTATTAAATTTCATATATGACGAATTCACTCAAAAAAATTTGAATATCAAGTTCCCAGTAATCTTGTCACTTTGTTCGTAAGTACGTAATGCAAGATTTGTTTCGTAGATATGGTCGCAGTACTGTAACCTCTGTATTATCGCGGTCAATATTCGCAATATTAACTACAGAAAATTACATTAATTATATATGAAACTGAATTAACTCGTGTGTACTAATCTCGCACGTATATTGCAGTTCTCATAGACACATTCATATCTGAAATTCAGCCAGAAATGACAAACTTCCATTCTTTTTAGCGAAGATTTTATTATCATTCGTCACATAAATAGCAAATAATATAGGAGAAATGGTACAAAAAATAATATGTACATTTTGGAAGATAATTTTGAAAAATGCAAGGCAATAATTATGAATTAAATAGCGCAGTGAAAAATATAACGTTTGGGGAAACATTGCCTCCGTGCAGATCAGCTACAATATATTTCAAATTAATGGGGATCATCACGGGAAACAGTCACAACGTGTTAGAGATTAAATTATAGAAGTGTGCAGGTTCCACATGCCAGCCCATTCCTTTCGGCCTTCAACATCAAGTGGTCGACTGTCATGGCCTGGCAGCACATCAACGAAGTGATGAGAATTAAGTACAGTAGCTTGCTGTTAAGCCTGGTGCAGTTGATTTATTGGTCTTATGCATCGTTTGAGCGATATGTATCGTTATGCATATCTCGCGATGAAGTGAAATCTACTGGGTTTAATGAACAACTGTAATGACAGCGACAACTTCTTATCATGAGCATACTTTTGACAAAAGTTTGACTGTTTTCGCAGCGAAATCGAACGCGGACTGTTCGCGTGGAATGCGGTGTACAGCATCTGTGAAAATGAATGACACGTTATTCTAGTATCTAAATACCCGTAATACTTATATGGGAGTTGTAATATCATCAATCAGAAGCATACGAAAAGAAGTTGTTGAGTTACTACTAGCATTCATGCCAAATAGCGAGTTTTACAAATCTTTGACGTAGCATTGTACATGAATGAAGGCATCTAGGCCCTAGCCAGCTTGAAAGAAATCCATCGCCAAGATGTTTTTGCCTTTGAGATCGATCATAAACTTAGTCACCCGTATTATTTTAACGGTCAACGTTCTGTTTTGTGTCATTTTTTGCATGTCCCTAGTTTTAAAACCATATATAACGCCTATGATAAGTTAGGTAAGGTAAGAGCTTACCTTCCATCATTACATCCGCCACAATATCTTGGTCTGTACGCACGAATGCTTCTACAGTTGGCATATTTGTAATAGGTCCTTCTGTGTTGTCGTTTCTGTCGCAAGCAGTGCTTACCTCTCTAGAAAAAAGGCCCAATTTAGAAAAAATTGCTATTCATTCATGTTGTAGGTATTGGTTCTAGCCACGTCGGAACTAAAATATCTTCGAACCGCCCTTCACCTTCTAAAGTAGTACGTCGGTTTTGGTTTATTCTTCTTCATGGTTGTTTACAACTGTTTCAGTAATTTTATCAAAATTGCAGGGACCCACGTAACAAATTGCAGCATGTACGTCGAAATCATTCAGCAGAAATTGTAAAGTATGTCGGGAATTTTTCTCCGTACGCCTTCGGAGAATATCGGCGCCAAAATGTGGGGAACTCGAACTACTTGTGTAGAATCAAACGAAGTTTTCTCTACACTCCGTGTAAAATTTTCAAGCACCTATCACGCACATACGCTCAACTATTATCATTGCTATGGCATTCATATATAACCGGTATTTGGTGGCGATACTTATCTTTGAGGGGCAATAAATGGCGATGGCTCTAATCCTTCTTTTTCGTCGTAACACGGCGCTCGCAGATCGTATCTCGACACGTTTTTATTTGCAAAAAGATATAGTTCTACATAAGTGACCGAAATTGCACACATTCAATCGAAATAATAGCTCGCTTATCGGCGATGTAATTCGTCAATTCGTTATTGAGTATGACAAGTGGAATTCTAATCATTTCCAGAATTGCCATTTGTGCAAGTGTATACTTCACGGGCCGTGCCCTTTTTTCCTTTTGCTGGCGAAATATCTAGATAGGTATTGCACAGATCATTTGGATTATATATATCGGTTGCCGTTGATGGATAAGCGTATTAAGCGTCGATGTACGAGGGCTCTGTTGTTGCAAATTTCACGGAATATTGCAAAGCAAATAAAAAGGGTAGACGGTTCCACTTGTACCCGTGCGCAGTGCCACTTTGTCGCGCCAAACACTAGGCCAGCAGTAACCTATTGAACTTTTTCATGCAACTAGATTATGTAACAGAACGCGCTGTTGCTAAATATGACAACTCCTTCTATAATCTTCTGCGACTTAAGGTTGCTTATCAGTGATCTGTAATTTTCGATGCGTCTTACCTTCGGAGTTGCATAATCCGCGTTGTCACATGGTCGCAAGTTGCACAGTCGCGATTCGCGTGTCAGCTTACAACTCGGGTTGTTGTTCGTCACTCGCGTTGCTAGACCCAGTCCACACGTCTTCGAACACGAGGTCCAACTTGTCGTCTGTACTCCGCAGTTAGGTTTCACGAACGAGCTGGTTTTACGTCTTGCAGCTGCACATAAAGAGGGCTGGTCATGCGCAATTATGAACAAGAATATTAGCACTGCGCTTAAACAGTTTCGAATTAGGGTTTTTGCATTTCTCCTCCGCGCCTGGCGTTCACAGTGTCTCTTAGAACCAACTTTTGGTAGTATTGAACTCTTCATTATATATTTTCGCTTGTATTGATATTTGTATATTATTCTAGAATATATAGTAAGAATTTTGCGTTGAACAATGTAACTGTATATAAGCTTATTCTTATCTTAATTCTAGAATAGCCAACGCACGGCAAAATGCGATGATACAAAACTTTCTTATTACTATGATTGGAAGGTGACTTTCCCTCCATTAACTTATTTATAGGATTCTGTATATTCGACTTCAGGCTTTCCCGCACAACGGAAATATTTGTCGATTCCTTTATTCATTCCATGGATATATACTATTTTCAAACTTATCCCTACATCTCGTTGTTCCCGCTACATCCTATAACTGCCTCTCTTCTATTACCATTTGCTGATATTGAATGGCGAGTGCAAGAGAATTTTCTGAGCGCCTGTTTTTAAATCTAAAGATTTTTTTTCCCGTTCTGGCCAAGCCCTTTACTTTTACGTGTTTCTGTAGGCCACCACATTTTTCAGGGATCAGCGCAACTTTGCGAATACCACAATGATTAATATAGAGATTACGGACCAACTGACGGAAGGGGGTATTGGAGGGTTTCATTTGTTTTTTAGAACAGAGAAATCTGTAACTTCATAGAGGAAATCCTGCTTGTTCAATCGCTGAAGAACCACCATGATAGCCCCGAACTAAATTCCACAATCCGTTAAAGTGTATTGAATTTTAGTATAATGGGGTTGGGGTCATGGCAATGTTCTCTATGGAATGAACACGGCGTCCTATACGGAAAGTAAATTGAAGAAGTAAGTTTTTCCCATGCGAGACGCGTTAAAATATGTCCTTGACACGTTAATGGCTATAAAAATAATAAGGCTTGCATACTAGGAGACCCATAACCGCAGAAATCACTAGCTCGTCATAACTTACGTAAGAAAAATTCCTGATATCATAACAAAAACGGCTTATGCTCGACTAATGGCGCCTTTTGATGGACTGGGTGCGACTGCATTTTATTCATGAATCACATCGCTACTTAGATTATGTTTGCGCATATTTTGTTTCAAAATCAAAATAGTTTTGCTGCAAAATTTTCTTGTGATTTTCCACGTATTTTCGCCAATGACATATTGAAGATTTGTAGTACAATAATAAATACACTATCAATTGTAATTTCCATGCGTCAATATCAATTTCTAGCCGTGTGCTCTAAGTGTAAACCGCAAAGGTTCCGAACCAATGAAGTATTTATATAAACTATATTCCCGTTGGATTAGGTTGAATGTAAAATACATATAGTGCTATGATATTAATATTTTCTTTCCTTCCATACTGTTGTAAAAATTGTAGCTGCCCGCATTTCGTTAATATTTGCGAATCCACTAATTTAACTAAGTTATACTATCCAATGTAACGCATTCGTATTGAAGACATTTTTACATCGTCGGTTTCAAATAGAATTTTTGTTTCTTAAACGCAGCCTTAGCGGTAAGCGCAGATGGATTAGTGTTCAGCGCTCTCTAGTGGTAATAGATGGGAAATTTTGAACCGCCAGATGTAGCTATGGTTTGGGTTTGATCCTGCCTGAAAAAGCTCAATGCAGTGTAGTATTGCATTTAAATAAATTTGATTCTGGAGATGCACCAGTAACTCATTGCTTCATTGGATACTATTGCTTCATTGGCCCACTTAAATTTATTTCGGCAATTGGATACTAAGTATAAAGCTTCGCCATACTCTATGCTACTGTTTCGACCACTGGTAGTTTTGTGGTGAACATAAATGAAATAAATAATCGATAACCTGTTCATTACTACTGTTAGCGGACACCAGTTTTCTGGATTTAGAATTCAAATGAATATCCAACTTACCGTCATCATCACCGACGATTACATTCGATTGCGCCCAGTTTTCATATTCATATAACTCGTCGTCGTCCGCAAAATCGTCTCCGAACCAGTCTTTCATATTTTTGCCGCCTTTTTGGAGTAGAACGTGCGCCATCTGGTAGTCTATTAATTCGTCTCCGTCCGAGCCCCCGTCGCTAAACGTGTTTATTTTATAGTCTGACATTGGTCTCATGTACTCATGATAACTGTATCGATTGGAATCGGGATTGTGTGTACTTGGTACGACTATGTTTTCCGCGAGGGACGGTAGCAAAGCAGGGTCTGTGTCGGGGAGGAGGGCTGCATCGACATCGCTAATGGACGTTTCGTCGACGTATTTATCCCAAAAGTTCTCGAGTGGTAATACTCTACTGCTTTCGCCAAATCCACATAGCCATCTCTCGCAGCATTCACCCTCGACGACGTCTAACCTCGCGCCGGGGCATTCTTTTTCTTGTGGTATGCGCGTTTCATGTGGGCAAAGCGACAAACAGCCCACTGTTCCGTCCATGCACCAGCATTGGTGTTTGCAAGTCGGTTGAAACATTTCCCCGTTCATATAGGTTCGTCCTTCATAGGTACAACTTCGGCCAAGTTGAGCTGAATACAGTAAAACAATGTTTCTTTGTGAGCGCTTGTGGTGAAAAAAAGATTAACATTTTGTGTTGATAATCTTATTTCCGTGGTTTGCTAACTCATTGTTCTATAGTTTTGAGTTCATATATGCTGTAGGTCCGAATCTAGCCAAGCAATTTTCCCAGTAATGAATAAAGGTATAAGAATACCTTTGAAGTGTCTCGACTGTTTTGTATTTCTTTTATTATATTTTATTCATTTATTTAAAGACCATATACACGTTATCTACACAATGGTAGGGAACAGTGGTTTTTATTAAAATTCGAAAGTATGGCAAACCACAATTTACCTCTGTATGTAATATTCCCACTGTATATATTATTTCGATTTGGTTCGGATTACTTGAAATGTCACTAATCCCCCGAGACGACACATGAGGAAGCCGTACAACGGAACATCACGGTTGATTTCCAGCCGCCTTAAATGATCTCTGCGGGTAATGGAGCAGTCTATGCTGTCTAAACAACACCCCTAATAAGCCTACGCGTTAAAATAAACATTGTCGATTGCTTTCGTAAACTTTAGGAGATTCTCTTCCTTATTTAACTACTTGTTGGCATTTTGATTTGTCGACGCGTATTTGCCTTAGAATACCATTAATCGATCTGTGTACAATGGTCGTTGTTTACTTTCGCTCGTGTGTGCGTCTCTAACCGCGAGAGCTTCTTCGTTTGCACCTGTTGTACAGGAAAATAAACGCCGGAGAGACACCATCATTGTGATCGACACGTCACTCAAAACAGATATGCTTCTCTAGGCTAAACAATACCGCAATGTGGCGACAACTTTCACCGCTATACGAAAACAATCGCGCCACTAGTTGTATAAACAGAATACTTGATGAAATTGCTCATGTATTATAGGATCGCTGGTGGAGGAATTTCGTTTATATATAAATTGATCTATGTATCCGTGACAAAATAAAAGTTATCTCGCCAATCTTAGGACTCTATCTACTAATCTATATCACTGTCAACATTAATTTTCCCAGAAACCATCGTGGTAAATGCAAGCCTTGCTTATCCTTTAGCAATGCAAACTATATCAATGATTCAGGCAGCTTTAGGAAATAAAGGATGAAAGATGAATTTTCAAAAGGCAAATTGCAAATACGCGAGTCTATAATGTTAAGAGCTAATTTAAAAGATTTTTTCAAGTTTTAAAAGTACACTGACCCGTTAAAACGCAGAAGATGAGGTGCATAAATTTCTATCGCCTAAAATGTGGCCGCTTCATAAGAGATTCTGCGCCATATCGATCCACGTTATTACGGATATACAGTTTACTTTCGACCACTTGTCTTACGCATCGCATAACTTAAAATTAATAACCGTACCGTGAGGATGCGGGCCTAGGGCCTTATGGAGGAAAATCCCACTTGACAAAAATGGACACAGTAGATTTTATTTTTATACGCAATAACCACAATAAAACGTAGCTCCACCTACCTTTACATGTACCCCTATCCATACCGCCGATTGTAAAATCGCAGACAAGACCTCGGTGTGGATCACATACGTCTTTGTTGTCGCAAGATTGTCCCTCCTGTCTCGCACACATTTTGCAACAGTTACAGCCGTCCGTTACAAGACTGACTCCGACCGGACAAGACGTTGGTTCATGATCACACGAGCACTTGTATGGGCAAAGTGCGTCCACCTACATAATATTTTCAAAATATAATAGATCAACAATCCACTTAATAATGTTATAGTGCTGTACGTATTTAAGTTAATTGATATATTGCTATTTAAATCGACGAGTGCCTTATCATCGTTTCGCCAGAGTCTACGGAATGTAGCAATAATTGATCGCCTCGTGAGTAAGTTAAGTGAGTGAAAGCTGCGAATTAAGGGAGCCCGGTAAAAATAACACTACGATATGAATTACCGTAATGGTCGCTTAGCAGAAGGCATCTAATTATAACACACTCGACGAAGCCTATTTTTATATTTCTTGGCTGCAACGTGTAATTCAAAACCACCCTCAAAATTGTTAAATGATGTAAATTTTATGCGAATTAAATTCTTTCGAAATACCTATTTTGAGTATCAAATTTCTTTAAAATGGTGTCCGCGATTGACTATGTTACAAAAAGTCAAAAATAATTTTAATAGGAGTTTCTTTGCTGATGGGATGCATGCTAAAAGAATAAAGCGGGGTCAGGGTGTTCGTAGAATTCTCAGTAGAATATGAGATATATTGTTAGCATTGTATTCAGTTGAATTATTCATAGAAACCCTGTGTAATAATGAATGACCCTTTGAATACTAAGCTCCTGTTTCCGTTGATTCCGAAATCGTGGGGCATGTGGCAGTTTTACTCATTAGCTATACCAAGAAAGTTTTTATCATTTCCAATACATTTAGAATTATCGCCTGGTACCACATTATCCTATAAAACATCTCTGAAATACAATATGTAATTGTATCGTAAATTTGCGTGAAAATTCGGTTTAGCGTTATCTACATACCTTGGCAATAAGGAGACACGTCATAAAAAGCAGGAGTCTTCTCAGCATGATGTTCATATTCGAGTCTACGAGTGTGCGATCGTAAAATTGTGTGACAGGTTGAAATANAGTAAAATAAATACGATAAAGAAACGGTTTCTGAAATGTACACAGTACAGTAATAGTTGTCATATACAATTTTACGTGATACGTGTTTGTTAATATAAACTATCCGAAATATGGTTTCTGTATCTTCACCTACAGAGAATAGATATATATATATCTCGCATACTATGAAGTCTCAACACCACTGGCCTAACCAAACTAACGATTCTGAGAATGTTGAACTCAAGCTCCCAGCTGTCGGGTATTGCCTCTGCTCTGGCAAATTTCTGAATTATATAGGTCGCGCTTAGGCGTTACGTTGTCCTACCGCCTTCTCGTCATCCTTAAATACAGAAAAAATGACGTTATCGAAATCTCGGCGATCTCGTTCGGCCGATTTTAAAGAACAACAAGAACTAAAATGTTATTGTTTGGTTGGATACGGTGTTTGAGCAGGTACAATCGTACCAAGCTATTTTCCACTGCCTGAGCGCAGAAATAAGTTGGGGTCCGAACGATGATGATTGGATCTAAACTAAAATAAAATCTGACGTAACTGATCATTGGTGGAATATATATCCGCCATTTGCTGTAATCTTCCAATTCTTAAGACTGTACTTATCTTATACTATACTTTTGCAGTGTTTACCAAAACCTCATAAGATCCTCTCTTAAATTGGTACTTTCACCTCGACTAAATTCTGTAGAGTGGCAAACAGCGCGATCGCCGATAGCTGAAAATAAATTAAACACTTTACGAGATGCTGTGCTACACTAGACGAAGTGGGATTATTTGATGGCTATGGTATCGTATTTTGTTGATTTAGCGACAATTTTTTCAATCTGCTTCGTAGAAAATGGCACCAAATCTCTTTCAATCTAGTTTTGCAATTAGATTTTTCTCAAGTCGATATTATACGCTACTTGAACTTGCCTATTGGGCTTCTTTTATAAAAATTGCGGCATCTCAATGTCTTATCCTCGATTTATCTCTTGACTTGCATGATTTGTGGCTATGCGGCTTGCATAACGAAACATATTTATGTGTTGTCGCTTAATCCTCACGTTGGCCTTTGTGTGACAGGTTGAAATACGACATTCTTTACATATCTACAGACGTGTTTACTAATACAATACAGAACTTTGGCATTTCATGACTGATGGACAGCATGGAGAGTTTACAGTGTGAGGTTACAGATCTGCCTTGAATGGTTTATATTTGGTACGCATGAGGGAGGTTACGTCACCGAAATCTTGGTTCTTCGGTCGTCCATTTAATTTTTGGAGCACCGTTTCATTATCCAGTTTAATTATTCACGACGCAACGTATTAGTTATATTTTCACAAGTCACTCGTTTTGTTCCGATTTAATCGGTGGCAATTAAATCCCACACATTCTCTATCAATTCCCTACACAAATGCACTAACAAAGAGCGTTAGATTCACTAATTCGACAATCGACGAAAATACTTGGCAAACAACAGCCATAAACTCAAGAAGACTAAAAAAAATTATACCTCTCTGACAAACCAAATTACTAAGCGTTACGACACTTCTAACAACAGGTTGACAAGGTGGCTACAGAAAACTCGAAACGCTATATATTTTGCAGTTCGATATATGGTCGATCTTATATAGTTTTTTTTCGGTATTCGAATAGTGGAATGCGGTTTATTTCCCTTTTTCATTTTCGAGTCTGTTCAAGGAATCTGTTTGTCGTTTTTTCCGTTCTTTTGTCGTCATCTCTTGCAATTTAGATATTCCGGCCTGGTAACTTTATGTAATCCGGATCGAAATCTAAATATAGGACTTAGTCGAAATTTACCGTTGTTCAGGAAAGGGGATATGACGTACGCTGTGTTATTAGCTGTGACATATAGAGAGTATGGAAGTTAGCTCTTGCTGACGTATACGGACAGCTACAATGTTGAAATCATTGATGTTGTTACCGTTTTACGAAACAATACCTCAGCATTCTTTGCTTTATAGAAACAATTCACTATATTACGTTAAGGTGTGATAAAATTGCATTTCTTTGTGTGTAATATATTGTCAGTAATCCTGGGTGTGCTTGTCACGTTTACGATATCAATACACAGATAAGATCTGACCACAGTGAAGAAAAGGCCAAAAGCTCAAGAACAACAAATTCCATTTAAACTTTATTTTGGGCGACGACAGTACCCAAAGGTTTTTCTATTTCACCGCAAACATTTTCGGATTCTAGCAATTGTCTTTCACCATTTGAAGTTGACTATCTGTCGTCCATTAGCAAACCAAACAAGGTTCATTTTAGGATTAAGTCAGAGACGCCGTAAGTTTTCCTCTCATTTGGTTAATTAGGTTAAAGGATTCAAGGTTGCTATCAGAGTATTACTGGATTTAAATATCGTCTTCTATCCAGCCGTCTTCCTTAAGAAGATCGGTCTTGCATTACGTAATGCGAAAAACTTAGAAATTTAGGCAACGTCTTCGTGCGGTTTGGAGTTATGTACGTTTTGCGGGTAAAAAAATTACCAAGGCGGCTGTGAAACGGAGCGCAAGGTTTTAATTCCTAATTGCTTAAGGCTCTCAGTATAACCCACGTTACTGACGAATAACAAAGATGAAAGTGTAAGCTTCACCTCAAGAGTTGAGCTTCTCACTAAAAGAGGGACAAGGGAGCTCTTGTTCTAGCCATCTCGTCTGTCTGATGCTTAAACGCACGAGTGTATCATATCGCTGTCATGTAACCTCACTACAAGTGTGATGGTGGAATTTGAGACTGTGGCATCCACCGTTGCTCTTGCTAAATCTCACTTTAACTATTCTTCTTGTTGACACATCTTCAGAAACGCTATTACGTAGTTTATCTGTTTTGTCGTTACGAAACTTTAAAGTGAAAGGTCAACAATAAATAGATCACAGCCTATTTAGTCTCACTTGCGTTGTTCTATTTGCTCTTGCTAATAGAATAAACACAGGTCGGCTCAAATGTCTTCAATCGTGGTCAGATCTTTATGGCTCAGCTAAAGGTTTTCACCACTTTCTACTACCGGGATCATTACGTCATGACTCTCTAGAAATACTGGTCAAATTTAAACATTACGTCAGGAGGTGTTCGTGTGTGTCTTACCTCAAGATAATGAAGATGCACATGATTTTTTGTATATCTCATATTGAATTAGCGGTCATATTTTTACTCTTTGATTTACTAAGCATAAGCCTGAGTACTTGTATACGTTAAAACGCCCATCAGAAAACAACACTTTGGCGTAAATAAATGCGACCGTCCTCCTTCCCCTTCTTTCTCCTAAACATCCCCTAAGTAGATGATGAATCCTATTCTTATATGACGTAATCTCCCCACTCCTAAAATACCATGATTCATGGTTTCGTAAAACTCTTCCTGGCGAAAACACCCCGCAATAATAGTTACATGGGGTGCTCCTGGCTTACGATGATCACCCACGCATATTCGCAGGTGTACGTCGATTGTTTTATCTATGGTTTTTTCAATGGGTTTTCATGATTGTTGATGTGATGTTATCCTCTGTGTCCGTTAGTGTTTTTGAGTTTTGACTCAGTGTATGACATAGTTGCCTCCGTGTGCAGGATTTTTAGTCAAAACAATTTAGTGTAGAATTTCTGTATAACACAGAGTGATATTTGTATCTATATGGCTACCATGTAACTTGCGATTTGTCATGCGGTCACAGTGTAACCTCTTCTTGTCTGCTCAAGGCAATGACATCCAATGTATAGAAATATGGAACAGCATATAAAAAAAATTCCACCTGTGGCTGATCGACATCGAAGGCTAGATGTGTCACGTACCTAATTTTTTTAATCGAAGATGTGACGGTTCTTAACCTATTGCTTACGCAACAAACGGATGTTATAAAAATATTTCTTTTAAGAGTCTGAATGGGAAACCGATAAAATATAGTGTATGAATAAAATGTTATGAATTCTAAGCCGGATTGGTAAAATTTTGCAAGGTCTCGCGGGAACCCGGGTATAAGAGGTATTACCATTAAATGTGTTTCGATCAATAATTCTGAATTTGTCATAAATGGAAACTACTTCTCGGAAACTTTTGAGTCTAAAGTGTAGGAGTTGAACGCTTATGCGGCAGCCTGTGGGATTGTCCTGCAGATCTACATTCATGTTATGACTATAGGCACTAAGAGAAATGTATAAAATAGTTTATTCACCTTAATTGCAACAAGCTTAGAAAAGGAGTACCTATAAGCTTAAATTTCTATCAGGACTATATGTTCTTCGCAGACTAAAGTAGGAAGCCAGCGCTACAGCAGGTGGTGATAGACGACCTCGCTACACCTCTGAAAAAAGATAAAATAATTCAAGTCAGCTAATATTATTTCTGTTATCGTTGTCAAACAAACAGGGCGTGATTTTTAGCTTCACCTCCGTTTCCGTTGTCTGTTTCGAAAGCCTTAAATTAGCGTCTGCGTCGTTAAGCTGCAACGCTCTCAGGAATGTCAATTATTGCTCGTTTCCATTGCATCCAATTGTCCCATATTGCTTTCACCACGCTCAGATGGCATCTCAACGTTATGTCAATTTCCATTCGGTCTAGTTTTGCCCATTAACAACATACCGACGTAATCTATTGTCGCAAATGTCGAGACGACCTATTCTGATTGACGTGTCCACCCGCGAATGTGCTAACGCTACTTCTAAACACACTACTTCTTGTAGCGGAAAACGACTTAAAATTGCCTAGGTTTCTACCTTTTCAACTTACATCGGAAATTGATATATATTTGTAACGTAATGTTGTGAGTACCAATATATTCCCTTATATCCTACTTCGACTTAAACTGAGCTAAATAGATATATACAGTCCCATGTCCATAGCAGATGAGTTTATAGATATCCTCACATGTTACGGGGGCTAAAGTCCATAACTCCACTAGACCGTCCTTTTAAGCAATGAGGAAAAGATATGAATTCAGTCGAGTAGTCAACCCTCGTTAAAACGACTAATTTGAGAGAAAGTGTATCTGCTTTAGCCGATTGTCCGAATTAACCGATAGTAGGGGTAATATGGTGTATACGCATAATTTATTGGATAAATATGGACTGAACAATATGATTTTGGGAAAGGTCACTCTCAAGCGTGAGTTTAGTGGTTAGAAATTCTGTAAGCCCTACAAATTGTCCAACCGTAATCGAAGCCTCGGGATCTTGCCGTTACTGAACTATCGAATATCCGAATCGATGTTGGTTAGTATATAAGTCACAACACTAATGTTATGTAAATACCGGTAAGGAATTCTCTGGTTCCCTTTTGAATATGATGTCTTCAATGAAAAATTTCACCTGGCTATTCTCTGGTTCTTTTTTGAATATGATGTCTTCAATGAAAAATTTCACCTGGCCATGGGATATTTCGTATATTAGAAAACGTTCGAGGGAACAGTGATGTTCATGACAGTTTCTTAGTTGTACAGTACTGTTATCATATTGGTCTACTCATCCCATCTGTCATATCTTGATCATTATTTTTCTTATTTTCATTGCGTATTCTGCAGACGGGATTCCCATACACTATTACACTGCAAAAATGTTGAGATTGATTGCAACCATATTTCAATATCGCATGACAATCATGGTTGACTCCGAAAAATTGGAATTGCCTTACTCGTTTGGCGTTACCCGTTCACGTGTCACTGAGTGGGGTTAGAGATAATGTTTCTGAATATTTTCTAGTCGAGTTTTCCGGTTCGTTCGCCGCGATTCATCCGACTTGACCCCGCCTAAACTGAAGTTCGAGCCGGGATCTTGATGGAATAGGAAAACTTGATCTGCTTTGTGCTATTGTAAATTAAAATTGTTGGCTATGTTTGTAGGATTTCACGGCCATTGACCATCTATGCTTGACAATGTTTGTGGGCACAACATGTATTTTGCAACTAATCCAATTAATTCGTTGCTTGATATGAAAACACAAACTGCTTTTTAGCAGTTCCATCTCTTGTCAAGCGTAGTAAGACTTTCGCTGGACCAGAACTGGTTTAATTACATCGCAAGATTGATGAATGACAATCATTCCGTTCATTGTTATTTCGTATTATTGTATCCACAAACAGTAAGCGGATATTTTTATTTCTGACGTAATATTTATATTTGAATATTTTGTCATCCGCTATCTGAACCTAGATAGGTTCAAAAACGTAGATCGCTGCTCCTTGCGCAGCGCGCTTAGTTAACAGAGACGTTGACTCAGCAACATAAAATAGAGTAACATAAGATTGGGTGCTGTACTGTCACAACTATACATAACTTCTCCAAGCGTTTTCCTATAAATCAATAACAACAACTTATATTTAGAGCTGATTATTTTCGACAATATTTCGCATTTGTCTTGCATTTCGCTGGTTGTGCTCTAAGTTCAACGGACTTAACAGACAGAGTTTCTCCCTATTAGTCGTTGAATCGATGGTTCACTTGGAATAATTCTTTGTTTCAGGACTTGTTTTCCACTCTGAGATTGTTGTTCGCATTTCCTACTGATTTTTTGGGTACTTTTTCAATCGGTTACGCATTTTTGCTGTTAGAAAACGCGTGTCCACGTGCAGTCGAGAAAACATAGAGCTTTGACAAACATCCACTATTGAATTCGGAGAACGATACTTGTCGACTGACAAGTCGATTTCGAGCATTAAAATTCGATATCGAGTAACCATTAATTCATTCCTTCGTTTTTATAATTCCTCGACAATTTGAATGAAGTTGGATGAGGTTACAAGGAATTTTTAAACTTGAAACGAATATTCTTGAAAATCACGTATACTATATCACGTAAATATCTAAATTATGCCAGCGGGTCGCTACAATTTAACGCCACCTTGACCTTCGTCTGCTATCGCCTCTTCGGGACGCTTTTAACTTTAACATAGGGATGAAGTATCTTAAATGCCAGTCGAAATGAGGGTAATTTACGCATCAATTTCATATCATTTCGGTATCTGTTTATTTAAAAAATACTACGAATTATGTATGACATTCCAACCGTACCAACCCTACTGATTTCAGCTAAAGTGTGGGGGAGGTACGAATTAAGGACCGTACGATGTACAACAGGTAAAAGTAGTAAACATAATGATATATTTTCCATCTACATTAATAATATAATTGACAGTATAAGTACTATATAATCGAAACACATAACTTCAGCTTTATGCTAATAACTCGTCAGTTTTACCACATAATCCCTTGAAGATTCTTTAGAATTCAAGTTACCTTACACGATATTTCCTCCGTCGATGTGATTGGGATCTATCGTGATTGCATGGAAAATTTTATATTGTCTGGCTTATGTGTCCCCAAAATACGTATTTAATGGAAACTGCGGACTTACAAATGTATTTGATATGCAGCAATAAACTCGTCAGCCAATGGTTCGCACTTTAACAATGTACCATCCATTGGTTACAGTATTTTGCGTCCACAGAAAATCAACTTTGGAAACGACCAGTTTATAGAGTTATTGTCCTTGGCAACGAGATATTGCCATTTGAGTAAGACGTAATTATTGAATTTCAAATTACCTCTGTGTCCGTTCATTGCTCCTCTGATTCAGGAATTATGCGATTTATGAGTCCGTAATAACTGGTTATATTCAATATTGATTCTATTGTATGGCGTTTCGAAGACTTCCCATGATTCATCATTTCAAGATGCTTCTGGTAATCTGGTTGCTAAGTGTTTACCTAGAAAATCTAGACTTCTCTTTGAAGTTAATTGTATGTACATGGTCTCCAAAATTTCGTAATGTTTAAAAATAGATGTCAAGAAGCGTTCTGTGTAGATAGAAGAGGGCTACACGGGCGCGGATGTAATGAGGGAGAATTCAGAAAGTGTTGCTCTGTCCTCAAATTATCGGCTAAGTTTTCACTTAGACACAAAGAGCTTCCAGTTGGTAATGCCATAATGAGGTTTGAACTGTGAAGTTCTATTTATACTGCACTTCGTTTAATGGGTCTTCAGCGTTGTAATATATCGCGATGAAGCTGCTTTGGCACCTGCAACCATGTTGCCGAAAGCCTATTACTTCCCTGTATTTCACTGGGCATCATCTGTATATCTTGGGACTTTCATTGATGGAAAGTGTAGCTATGATTCAAGCTCCAAGTCGAGTGTTTGCTTATAATTATCGTGTCATATTACTCACTGACTTACTCATCCATTTCTTAGTTAAACGGGTGTGAGTAATGATTAGTTAGTGTAATGTTGGTTTGTTAGTGTGATGTAAAATCAAAGTAAAGGACTTTGGAAATATATTCACTAGATATCATGTTCGATTTTCTTTGGTATTAGCTTCTTTAGTTTTACCGAGTATTTCAACTGGGCTTCAATTTTCGAGAAGTTACTAACTTAATATTTCTAGTCCTGTATTATCTTTTTTATTTAACCAAGGAGAGTAGTGGAGTTACGGTTTTAATATATGTAGTATCAATTGTTATATTTGGTTCAAGAATTACAATGTGCATAATCGCATTTACGTGTGTGAATAGTTTATAGAGCGGTTACATCATGCAGCTGGAAAAACCTCATCACAACCTGCAATTAAGATAGCGTTGTTTATTATTGCCGTGAGATGGAAACCAGCAATTAAGTACTTGACTATTGTTTTCAATGTCATAACTATTTAAATAGTATTTGACACAATAGAATTATTCAGTTCTAACTCCAAGCATGTTCTACGCCATCGTAGACTAGTACTGGCAATAAATACAATGGACTCACTGTAAATAGTTGAAATCTAATTGAACTATAATAAGCAAGATATGAATGAATTCCAGGTCAAAGCAACTAATACTTAATAATAATGAGAGATTGACTCATTGTTCTGGCTTCTTGGATTGCTCAAACCATGCTGACGTCCGACCTCTAGTGGTATATATGAGGAGTAGTTCTTGAGAAATGAGGGCAGGGAAAGACAACAAGAAGGTGTGGTGATAGCATAGGTGTAGAGCAGTGCTTCCCAAAATGTGTGTCGCCTACAGTGCGTAGGTGTGTCGCGGACGCGGACATTAGAATGTATTTATGTATCGGTATCTCTCATAAGGGATTGAATCAACCTCTGGTTTGCTATTAAAACTGAATTTCTGTGTTGTGAAATTTTATTTTTTTAAAAAGAGTGCGACCAACTGGATAAGATTGGAAAGCTCTGTTGTAGAGAGAGATATATTGTGTACATTCGAATTCTTATCATACAGACCAATCCCGTAAACCTATCCCTAAAAGAGCGCCCGCTAACTGATAACATTTGTTTTCCTATATATAAGTTTATCTGGAATCTAAAGTCGTTCTTTATCTTTGATTGTAATTTATTTATGATTTTAGGTAGTTTTTGTTTTCTGCTTAACTCATTTTGAGCTTATCCTGTATAGTAAAAAATGCGAATGTGAGCTAGACTCTTGTCGTCTTGTATACGTGAACTTTGCTACGACATAGTGACTATTGTTTGTTGTTTCCCTGCTCTGTGGAAGAGGAAGGGGAGGGTATGATTATAGTAGGGGCGTAGAGTGATATCTTGTGTATATATTTGAATTTTAATCATTCAGGCCAATCCCATAAAACTATCCCTGATAGCGCACCCGCTAACTGATTGCATTTGTTTCCCCATATATAAGTTTATCCGGGAACAATAGTCGTACTTTATATATGTATCTCTGAATGTAATTTATCTAAGTTTTAGGTAATTCTGTCTTCTGCTCACCTCACATTGACCTTAGCCTGAGAGAGTAGAAAGTGTCGAATGTGAGCAACTGATATCTGCTATAAGCTATCATATTATAGGCTCTAGTTAGTTTGTTTATTCGCTTAGTCGCTAGATGTCTCTCAAGTTCTAAATCAGTATTTCCCCAACATTTCGGGCTTTTGTCGTTGTATCAGTAAACTTTGATACGAAATAGTGAATATTGTTTGCGGTTTCCTTGCTCTGTCAAAGAACCTAAGTAGATCATGTAAACCTTTTCTGAAAGGTTTTGTCTAAGTTGTTTCTTGATATCGCGATCCGTCTCCCTAAGCCGCTTAAAAACTCGACTATATAGCGATTTTTGTTTTATCTCTGTACTCCCACCTAGCTAATCAACATTATTTGAGTGCACTCAAGTCTTCCACTTTTCTCTGCTAACCACTGAATAACGTATCCCTACATCTTTGTAAGATTTACTACGAGTACATACTTGTAAGCGTTTACTTAAGACTAAAGCTTAAGATAAAAACATGATTTATATTTGTACATCTGATTGTATTTTACAAACCCATGCTAAGATATAAAAGGAATCGATACTGGTTTATCAGTTGTTGAATCGTGAGAAATTAGACAATTTTCTATTGAAAAAAACATTCGTGATAACATTTTGAAGTATGAAGAAAAGTGCCATAACAATATGAATAATATATTTCAATATATATCAATATTATTTATCTCATCAATATCAACGCTTTAGTAGTATGGAAAAGGTTTTTTATACTACTTGCTTCCAATCTTCGTATTACCTCTCATTGCTGGAAAGACTACTAGAGAGGAGAATCTATATATTCTTGTCTTTTAGAAGCGAAGATACACAGTTATGTAATAATAACGATATATATAATCCGAAAATCGACGAATAAAGTAAAAAGGCCCAAAAAATAAAAGAGAAGATACATTGTCATGGATAAATATTCGGAAAGTAAAGCGCAAAATTCGTGCAATTGCTAATAAACTAAGTCTACTTATTGAAAGCTTTGGCTGTTGGACATATACATAAAGATTCTTTACAGAACTGTTGAATTGTCATGATATATTCTCTCGGAAATACCTGTAGCACGCGCCCGCTGAATAAATACTGATTCGTTGAGTAATAAATAAGCTTCCAAAAACAATCTTTTGAACTCTGTTGGAAGAATACGGTGCTTCCTTGTTCGCTTTTCCAGTTTCCCCTTTTCCAACTTTGGTTTTCAGCCTTGTTGAGTCGCGACGACAACGACTTCATTTCATTCTGCTTGCAATAGTAGCAAAACCTTTTGGTCTTCTCGATTCATTACGACAATTCACACAAAAGGTTTAGAAAATAATATTTTACTGTTTTGATGTCTTACACTTGGCTCTCGCTCTCTTCTGTCGACGTCCCGTCGATAACCAATGGATTCTCGCCGAGCAGCCAGTATGTTGTCGTCTTTCCCTTGCCTTTTAATTCGATTTCTCCGCGTAGTTCGAGATGGAAGGATCCAAATCGATCCAAGAGAGATTTCGTAGATTGGGATACGTGAATCAAAAGGGCTGTTTGAAAACAAGGATTTTATTAATAGGTTTCCGCATATTCGAGTACCCAACATGGGGGCAGAGGGAACTACTATGTTTACATAAAAATAGATGGCATAGTGGTTACATGATAAAATCTAAAATTGTTTATGGATTTTTCAGTGACACTGGTCTGGTCTAAAAAACGCTAACAATATCAATCATGTAGTTAAACTGGCTCCTAAATCATTTTTAAGGTTGGAATTAATCCATTAGGTTTGAAGATTTTATCGATAAGTGCTGTTTTCTATGTCCGGAGCTGTGTTTTGATGACCGATGTATTGATGTCCTAATGGGTTACATATTCATAAATTATCAAGACGGGACCATTGACAGAAAATATGCGACACCCTACATTTACGACACTTACGTAAGCCATTTGACTCCATTCTTGATGCAGTGTTTACAGTATCACCAAATAAACAATATCGAGGCATCTTGAGTCCAACCACGCCAGCGCAACATGGACCTGTTAAATAAATATACAAATTGTTCATTGTTCTCCTTCATAACAATAACAATAACGGGTTAAACGGGGCTAACATAGCGCAGTCGTGACAACTGAGGACTTAATAATAGACCATCGAAAGCTATTTTTATTCCACGAAGTGACGATGACATAGCTGATATGGGATGTCGTTTCGGTGTTTGAATAGTTTCCAAATGTTTTGATCTGATATCGTACCTGAATGAATTCCAATTCTCAGCTTCAGTTGGTCGCTTTGTCGGTGACGTATCTTGAAGTTGTTTACAGCGCTTAGCAGAGCAAGTGACGTGCGTGCTATTTCCGCTGCATGCCTTATTCCATTTCTTTCTGGTAGGCCAGACACTAACATGTACGCGTCTCCAATGGTCTCCACCTTATATGAATAAGATACATAACTGATTGCGATATAGTAACGTGGAATCTTTATAATGAAGCTAACGAATGATGCAGCCAAAACTTGAATTATGTGAGTTTTCCCTTTACGCCGAAACAGAGTTAACTTATCCTTAATTAGTTATTAGAGTATGGTGTAAGGTGATCATGTCCCACAAGACTGACATTGACCTCCTAATGTTGTTACTAAGGTTACTGAAATTAGTGATACCGACCTTGTATACATCAAAGTTGTCGATAATGGCATCAAAACATGTATAGAGGTCGTTGAGCATGTCTACTACTTGCATTGGTGTTGAAGTAGCAGACAACTGGGTGAAGCCTACGATATCCGAAAAAAAAATTGTTACGCTTTCGTATGCTTCAGCTGGTACCGCGTCTCCTCTTTTAAGTCTGTGGACCACGGGTCTGAAATTAATTTGATTGAACAGTCAGTGAACGAAAGTGAAAAGTAACTTGATAATCCTCTGGTGTTGTATCCTAGACTTACACAGGCAACATTTGGTACAAAAGGTCATCTGCCTTTCGTTTCTCCTCCAAGTAAGCGGCCGTCCGTTCTTCAACGAGGCCTTCCAGATTGGTTGCATACTGTTCCATTCTTGACAAGAGACTGTCCAATAGGTTCCCCGGGTTTCCCCTAATTTGTGAAAATTGGGAGTTTCGTAAGCCAAAAGATTGCAAATAATTTGATATTGTTGAATATTGTCATCAGTCAGCACTTACTTATTAAATCGCTTGATAATGTCTTTCAACTCCGTAAAATCCGACCTTTCAGTAGGATCCTCACTCCAGCATCTTTGCAAAAGGAGACAGAAGTCTTCACTCAATGCGACGTAGTCGACCGACGGTCGAAAATAGGGATAATATCCATTTCTGACTTTGTTGACTATTTCTGAGTGAAGCAAGTAACGATGATTATAAAAACGGAAAATAATAGAAGGTTGAGTTACAGTTGTAGATAGGTGACATTCACCTTTTGCAGACAACTGCATTCCGTCTACGTAAAAAGTTCCTTTGCGCAGGGCGATTTCGTGCAAAATAACTCCGAAGCTATACACGTCGCCTTTCTGCGTCCCGCTAGGTGGCGGTGCGGCGCTACGTAGAAGCTCTGGAGCAGTCCATAGTTTTTCTTGAATGAAGACGTATATTTAAATAGGCTCCACCATCTTGGTGTAATAGTTAGCAATGAAAATAAGTAGCGTACTTGCGTAGTATTGCTCAAAATCATCGTACGTTGAGGTTGCGCGGAACGAAGCTAAGCCGTAGTCGGTAATTTTCAAAACGAAGCGGGAATCTACTACGCAGTTCGTGGATTTCAAGTTGCCGTGTGAGTGTATGGCGCTCCCGTGTAGAAAACTCATACCTGGTAAAAGGTTACAGCTCTAAGTCATTAATTATTGGAACATACCGTGGATAGTTGAGGCTTTTTTTACCCAAAGAGTATTCCATAATTACCAACTCGGCCTATGATCATTGTAAAGTCAGTTAACTAAATAATATTTCACAGGTAACTTGCTAATTTTTTTTCCGAAGCGAATTGTCTGATGTCTAGAATACAGTGACGTATAATAACAGGAAGTTTCTTTAAATTGTTTCAAAACTGTTGTAAATGTTGAAATCAGATGAAGAAAATTATGTCTTCTAGGTAAAACATACACCGCCCTAAATATCGTAACACATAACAATTAATATTTTTGGATTGAACAATATTGGAGTCATAATATTTGATTTGGGTTTTGTCTCGAGTTTGACCTGATCTCATAGTCAAGATCGACTTTGACTCACGAGGAGATTACCTTTAACAAGATCATTCATGAGCGAGAATCTAAACATCCAATCCAATTGGATCTCCTCGTTGAGAAGAATATCTCGCAAGCTGCCCTTAGGACAGTACTCAGTCAGAACGCAGATACGCGGAGGGTCAACGCAGGCTCCTTCGAATCTTGTCAGATGATCGTGTGTTATGTCACGCATCTGTAACGAGTCATCAATATTTCATATGTGGTTTTCTCAATAACAAAATGAAACTATATAAATGACGCTATATTTAGTCTTCAACTCCCAATTGTTACTTTCAAGCGTCATAGTAGAACACAAATTGCCGCTTACGTGTTTGAGTTCCATTTGAAGACTCCGAGTGAGTTCTATTTTCTTCTTGCTCGTCATTTTGATGGTAACTAATTTGCCCTGTGAAAGGAAACCGTCATGCTATAGGCAACAATGTTCTCATACGAAATGCAACAAAACATTTGAAACACTTTGAAGCTATTCATACATCACGTGGTGATATTTATTATGTAATTATTTCACAAAACCGATCGGTAACGGTTGGTATCTTCGTCAGTTGAAATAAATATTGTTTTCTGTGATCTTTGTTTGTCATGGTGATCGCATGAGGAATCGGAAATTTTTCACTTGAATGCCATCAGGATTGATACAATGTTTATTTATACTGTATGCTGTGATGAACTTACTTTGTACATTCCCAGTGTTGTACAAGAGCCGCCCGTTCTGTCACTAATGAGGGATCCTGCACTTGTCTTTCTCTGCTAATAAAGGGATAGTTGTTTAAGTTTGGTAAAGTATCTATTGTATTATGAATTATAAATGAAGATCGAGTTAATGTATCATACTGTAATTATATTAGTGGCTAATAGAGAGGCCAGGCCTTAACCTTCATCCCTTTGCTCATGCATCATTCTGGGATTCATCCAGACCTCCGTGCAAAATTTGGTAAAGATGCGCTAAAGCTTGTTTAGCTGTTTGTTTCTCTTGAATTCCTATGTATACATACCTATAAGCTTTTGTGTGAAAGACTTGGGCAAAACCAGACCGCTCTGCTAGTATAATCATATAGTATAGCATGCATACTCTATTCATCTACTGTACTTGGTTCATTGGTATTCTTGGCTTACATTACATATAATGAACGTACAGCATACACCTCAAGTATATGCGAAGTGAAGTATATGCTGACACCCGCTTCAAGATAAACACCGATCTTAACTTCCATGCATATCCTAAGTTACTCATTCGCCAAGCACATGATTTACTTATTAGTTTCTTACACCGGATGATCATAATGTTCCACCTCTTGGCCACCGCGCCAATTATATATTTATTCTACCTCTACATCGTCCACTCTGTTGCTCCACTTTCGAGAGCGGAATTTCTTAGGCCGCCTACGCGGCCTTTTGGGAGATACTGTTGGTGTCAAGGGGGGCAGGGATAAAGACATCACCTCTGCTAAAGAAAGGTCACTTCCAGCAAAATCCAGCACGTTTCTACGAGTGCTTTGTGGAGACGGTCTATAGTCGGGTGTACCGCCGAATACACCTGGTGTAGGGCCGTTTCCTATGTTGCCCGTTGCGTCGCCGACCCATGTGATGTCACACCAGAGAACTCTCCACAGCTGACTCTGCAGTTCTTTCGTCAATTTGTACTTTCTGAAGTTTTAAAATATATCGCTATGGTATAAGCATGAGTTGGCAAAATAACTGGAGATCTATTTGTCTTGTAGACGCCTACACTCTACATTGCTATCGATATAATTCATCTTTATAAAACACTGCAAATTGCTACTAAGTTTTACATCGTCCCACGATTTCGAAGCAAAGTGAAAGAGTTTAGTTAACCCAATACCAGAGATTATGTATCTCTGTTACATAATCTACATGTTCTCCATGATTCATCAACTACCATCAACGGTCGATAGAAATACGATACGATGAATACGAAGAAGGCTAGTTAATCACCATATTCTACTCTTTGAATGTTTTCTTTCAGATTTCAGGATAAGAGAATCACTAGTCATCAGACTTGCTTTTAATAGATTCTCGATTCAAATCGAAATACCACTTTAATAGAATGACCTTTGACACTTAATTCAAGTTCTGATGTACCTTGGGCCTCATATAGTCAGATATATCTGAATCTCCGTTAAAACATTATACCACTTACGAACCTAGATTTGGCTATGAAATAAGAAAGTTTGTGTCTCTCGGACATCAAATTTATTATATATAATAATCACATGGTGCGTTTGTGGTTGCATTCAGGAATATATTATTTGTTTGGTTGACATTTGAAAGTTCTAAACATTGAAATACATTGAGTGTATTTACCTGTATGCATTTATGGAGACGATTGCCACGACGAATGCCACCGAAACTATAGAAATAACAATCGCTTCTGTGACAGTGAGTCCTAGAAATAACCGAGTAGCATGTTAGAATTGAGGTTGAATAAAGTAACTTAGTACTGTTGTTTCCCTTCTGTCAGCGCCATTCAGTCAATTATATTTCTGCTGGGCTATCTTGATTATATACTTAACGTGCAGGCGACGATAATCGTATTCTGGGAACGCCCTGTTATTTATTAACTGTCCTTGTTTTCTATGATTCAATATCATCAACGAATCGACCGGTTGTCGTTATTTTGAATATTGTCTACTGCTTTGCGCGAAATATTACAATTCAGCAGTTTTGATGGACATCATAAGGTTATTTGTTATTTCATTAAGCTACACGTGCCTTAAAGAACGTAAACATAAAAGGCGCCCTATACTTTGTTAACTTCGAATTTTCTTTGCGTAAACTACGGTAATTGACTAATTCCGGAGTCGCTTACTTTGTTTTGTACACTTTCTTCCGGAAAATCCACACTTTGGTATGTCTGGAGGAGGTGACCCGGAAGGCCAATGGGCAGACCTGCCTGGAAGTTCGTAGTATCTTCCCGATTTCGAATCGAATTGGCCCACGATGTGAAAATGGCCTGAATGCAAAAACATGCTTATTCTAACTTAATTCATTTAGCTATATATACTTGTGTATTAAATGTACGTGAAGGTTCTTAGTAGTATACTGCATATGTCAAATGATGTACTGGACTGTGAATATTGTATAGCTTTATATGACACCCTTGTACTTTTGATACTTGGTAAATTATTCATTGTCAGCGCAGTAGTATATCCTTAAAGGAGTTTTCTCTTATATTGTTTCACAATAAAATTCGAGACTTACCCTTTTCCGGATCTAAATCCAAAACGTCGAAATCGATTTGACGATCTCCATTTTCGTCCATGACGATATCTCCGGTAAGACCTGTGTGAAATTAAATCGCTGATTAACCTATATTTGACTATTGTTTGTATGGCGAAAAGTGACCAGGCATAGTTGGGTAACATTAGGCGTTTTCACTTTTTTTGTCGTAGTTCAGATAACCTCCAGAATTTCGATTGATGTCAATGAATCCTGCATACGATATGTATAGAACTATAGATGATGTCGTTTGTAAATGCTTGTTTCATTAATAGGTTTCTCTAAAAAAATTCTAGCGTGTGTTTTCTACGGATGATCGTGCATGGGTGATCCTTACACTAATCTAACATGGTCGTTCGCGACCACTATTAGTTTTTACTATTTTCAATCTTTCATACTAGCGGCCTCAAAACGGTAATGACTCGAGCAACTCGATGTTTCGCCTCGTATAACTTACTCGCACTCAAAACATCGTTGTGCTGCAATCCTACACCCGATTGAAGATGAACGAAAACCGCAGTTCGAAGAGATATTGTTTTGACTTGGCCTATTTTTGGGACAGTTGACCCATTTCTAGCAAGTGAGCTCATCTATCTATCTGTGCGACCTAACCAGGTTCGTCCGGGTCGGTTTTAAAAAGTGTTTAGCGATCGGCGATATTACAGGGACTCGAAACACTTTACCTTTGTAGTCAGTAATGTTTTGTAAACGTCTGTCAAGTGTTTGAAGAAAGAAAAAAAGAAAATTGAAATAAATTGCAAAATTGACGAACCACTCTAGGTTTTTTCGCGAGTTTCCTTTTAAATTAATTTTCCGAAATATCATAATTGACGAAATTATGAATTTATTGGAATGATAAACAATCATGCAGGATTCCTACGGATTGCATTATGTGGATCATATAGCTCTCTTTCTCTTAAAGTGTAGTCAATTTACATGGCGTAATAACGTTTTGTCGTAAATTCAGCGCCCCAATACAGAGGGTTTGCGTAAAAACAAAGTATTGTCCAGGTATTTGATGGTTTCTATTTTTGCGCCTGGATATGTTATATGTTGCTACTGGCTGTTATATGCTAATACTGGTAGGACCTTTTTGAAAATTTAATCAGTGTTTCACAGTGTGTTTCCACTTATTTGAGACGATTTGTTTGTTTTGGATTTCGGTACGAATCTAGATTCAGGCTAAAAAGTTGCATGCATACCCGGTAGACTGTGGTAAAATCTAGTTCTAAATTAATCAAGGTAGGTGGCTTAGAATTGAAAAAATAGTTTCCACGTGTTGCCTTTATACTCAATACCGTAAAATATTGCTGATGGGCGATAAGACTTCCCTGCAGAGCGCAGCTTGCGGTAACATGACATACCATATACAGTCGGGTAATATGATAAGACCGGAACCGCGATCTTATAATAAAATACAAATGCTGCCAAACTAGTAGGAGAAGTTTGTTTACTACATAAACTGGGTTGCTTAAAGGTTGGATGGCTTGCAATTAATCCCGCCCTTACTGACTATTACAACATCCCGCTAAGAATAAAAGTAATAGCCTCGCGAACGTAGCCATTATCGAGTTATTTTAAACTTTGATCGATGTTATAGCAGATAATTGTAATGAAATAACCGATTCGATCGTTTTTATTTTAATCCACTTATCTTTATCTTCTTCTAAACGACGTCATCCTGTAGCGCACACTATCTTGCAAGTAATCCGGACTTAGGTATGCAGTGGTATGCGTTCAAAACAATTCTCTATCGATATCGCATGGTCATGACAGAGTTAAAAATAATTTAAATCAAGCCATCATTCGTGGCAGACAATATCATCGAATGTATTTTTATCCGTCGAGCTTCCAAAGCTAGCCTAGGTCTAATAGAGGTGGAAGGATTTCGAGGTCGGCGCGGATTTTTTCCCGATCAAAGAAATACTAAATACACAGTTTGAAATGAGTATTCCCATTTCGCCTGGGCCCATTACTAGCTCAACACATTACTTAGCCTCCTGAGCTAACCAATCGTGCATAAGTACTTGGCCGTTCTCGACGTTTGGAAAGGACTAAGTTCCAGTTTCATTGCTGGAAAACCTATCTCGAGTTGGTAATTAGAATTTTGAATTTGTTTACGGGATGTCAAGAGATAAGTGTATGTGAGTT
Source organism: Halocynthia roretzi (assembly GCA_013436055.1). NCBI lineage: Eukaryota > Metazoa > Chordata > Ascidiacea > Stolidobranchia > Pyuridae > Halocynthia > Halocynthia roretzi. The sequence continues at coordinate 75,223 of QRAM01000174.1, read as the reverse complement.
GCACAGACTAAATTTGCGGTCGTTCATGTAGATATTGTCGTATATACGAGAATACGATAAGTGCTAGACGACGGTATCCATGCACAAGACAATAGTTTCTTTCATACGTAGCATTTAGTTTTCTATCTTAGCTGACAGCACAACAACAAACTGTTTAGTAGACAGTCAAACCGTTTAGGTGGGGAATGACATGTTTTTTAGACAAACACTACTTTCGGAGTATTGCAGATATCTATTTCTGGCTAAATATGAAGTTTTAACTATCTAAAAAGGATTGCTAACACCATCATACATGCCTGATTCTAGGAAAGTGACAGGTGGAATTTTCATAACAGAACACAATGGTCTCTTCATACAGAGATCTAGTTACTTAGAGGATAGCTTCACCTTTATTTTTTCTCAAGAATTTGCCATATTCCTACCGTTGGAACAAATCTAGTTTTGGGATCTTATAAATATCACAGTGCATGATTGTAAAAAAATTATCAGTTGTGCCATGATGACATCCACACCTTATCCGTATCTCAAATGAATATATATCTATAAAGTATATTTAAATCTAGTTAGGGAGCCTCCAGAGAGGCAACGCCACGCCCAATTTGTTGTGTGTTGTTATTTGTGCAACTAACTATGTTTTGGTCTCTCCCATATTACCCCGTAGTCCTTGTCTGGACAAAAATAGATTCGCGATCTTCGTGTTTGTTTTTCTAATAGCGATATCGTTCATCTTCTCAAACAAGGGCATCGACCCTTAAAGCTCTGTCATGGTACGCGGAAACAAAAAAAATCGACGTCATACTACCATTGGAACATGAGTTTTTTTCTACCAGCATGCGTTTTCCACTATTTACGACTATTGTAGTTTTTCTAATTAGTAGCAATGTTTATTTGTCTAACGTCAGCAGAATATTTACTTTCACGTCACTGAGAACAATATGATTTTTCTGTGGGAAAGGCTATCGCGAAGGTGGATTGGATGGATATTAGGGGAATCTTGTTGTCTCTTTGCTTACAGTAGATGAAATTGATTGGTTTGTTATGTCGTTCTGGTCGAAATAAATTATAAATACACTATATATGTAATGACAGTACACAAAAAATAATAAAAGATAAAGAACTGAATCTATCATCCTCCAATTTACTACAGTTTAACTCACAAAATGTTCAAGAAAATCGGCAGTGTCAACCTCACATTCTACGATACCCCTATCTGAGTCTAATATCGAAGTTACACTGTATTGGCATGTTAAATGTTTTTATGCCTTATATCATATGTTGTCATAATGGAAATTAAAATATTTTATCGTCAACTGAAAGGAAAATAACGTACCTCGGAATGTTTTGCCCACTATGTAGTTTTTCACCAAGTTATCTCCGATGAACGCCTCATTCAATTTATCTGAGATATCAGATATGCTCAGTTCTTGATCTTTTGCTCCGCCAAGTGTTGCATTCATCATGTTAGCGATACTTGAATTAAGGATTTCGGCGATCATGAGCAGAGAGTCATGAAAAATGGCCGGATAGAGATTTTTCTGGCAATTTAAAAGGTTTCCTGTTATGTACACTATCACTATCTACAGTTATCTCATTTTAATTCGATATATAATTTTTAATTAGAATTTGTTGTTGTTAAGGGTAGATGATTGCATTAATATAACCATTGCGAGGGCCGGGTACTCAGAGAGCTCCTCGCTGAGTACCTTTACCATTGTTAACTAATTAACTAGTCTTTCTTGTAAAATTGTATACCAATTCCGTAACGATCTATTACAGGGAGATAAGAACGATAGCTGTACAGTGTTACATGTAATGTTTCTTAGATCAGATGTCGTGAGACGAATTTTCTCTTAATTCAAAATGGCGTTCAGTTATTACAGTTAGTAGGATTGTACGTTGCGGCGAGAATTAATTTTTGACTAACATACCAACTCGCCAAACGTTTAAATTAAAATGGCGAACAGATTAAAAATGTTAACACCCCTCAGATATTGAGTTCAAACTTTTTTGAGTCAAGCTGAAGTGTTATAGACTTGTAGTTGAAGTCAGCCCTGGAATCCCTATTCTCAGTAAAACCCATTTCAAACTCTGACAATAGGTTGGCCACCCCCACTGTAGATTATTATCATAACTACATCAGTCAGTGAAATGGAAAAGCAAAAATATATTTGAGATATCCGTAATACTTGCAGTTAACACTGCCATCAGTAATTGATTATAACTGTGTAATAATTTAGTATAAACGTGATCACTTACTTGAAAATATTCCGTGGTGTCAGCTGCAGAATATCTAGCTCTTTGTTGGTCTGTCACGGCTTCTACCGCCATTCGTACTTCAGATTCGTCGAATTCATCCAACCTTATATCCCTAGTGGGAGAAAAAGATATATAACATTAGGGTAAAAATCGACACGAATTAAGCCAGAGGAGAAGTACGTACTTTCCCAGCATAGAAATCACCCTTTTCACAAACGTTTCGTATTCCCTATTTTTCTGTGAGCGCAGTCGAATAATCAAAGCCGATTCCATTCCTTTGCGTATGGATGAGTCCTGCGTAAGTAAAATATTGGCAATAAACTGCTTAACATTCAACTTAACTTATTCAAAAATGGAATTCTGATAAGGAGGTTATTTTATTGAGTATGAGTGCGAATCAAATCAGCCATGTCTTTTACGTTATGTATTTTTCCAGTGTGGTCCTGCCATATCCAAGGAGTAGGGCCGAGCTTGTCTTCCAGGTCCACGATAATATATGCAAACTCTTTGTTAGAATAGCCGTGCTCGTCCGCTTTCTTCAGGAAATCGCGTACGACATGGTCCGCCGCGCTGAGTACGATAACTGCAAATGAAAATATGGTGCTATATGCAGTGGCGTATTGATTGTATATTAAATAATTTACAACTATATTCATTGTTTTACACGACAGGTTTGTAAAAAAGATCTATATATGCTTAAGAATCCTAAATTCAGGCCAAGACTGTTTGGCCTGATAATTTACAGTACATACTTTTGTTTATTTGGAAAATCTATCGCCAAGCTTCTTCACAATAGCTACTATATACGAAACCGAAAAGTTACTTCTCGCATTACCCCCACGCAAGCGTCATTTGTTTACAGTTAAGTTGGGCGGACCAAGCAGAGATTAACCCTGGAATCAGAAGAGTTAATATAAATATAATAAATTAGTATAACTATAACCGTTAATATTACGTATCTTCTGGACAAACGCTATTATTACAGTTGAAAATTTTCGTTATGTAACAGTGATTTGTTTGTGCTAAATATGACCTTTTTATTATGGATTTAGCTGACCCTGCCAAAACATGAAAAAGGAGATTAGTCTTCCGTATGTTTTTACCCCATTCATTTATCTCCGTTATTTTGTCGGATCTCGAAAGAACGTACTAACAGCTAGTGAGTATTGTAACATCTTAATGCTGCTGTTTTTGTGGTAGGGTCTATCGGGACGTGGGCCTCGGTTGGCATTTTAACGTTTGTGACATGATAATTCAGGATTAATTCATCATGTATGTGGCGACAACTGGTTATGCGCTGCCAACCTTGGTGGGAGTCCCTACGGGTCTCTGTACTGTTATATTTTCAAAAAAAATCGTAGACGTAACGGGCAGTCTGCAAACACAGATTGTAACGGAGGATATAGTCCTGCGCTGTCCTTGATAATAAAATATATATATACAGTATATGATATTTGTCGGCAGAGGGCTATAAAATGGAAGCTGCGACATATCTAGGAGCACCGTTGACATTAACTACTTAAAACGTAAAACTGAAAATTTCGAGGTATGTATATACCGTCCTTGTTGTGTTTATGACTATATTTACCCTGGCAACAAATAATATGGTAAACTCGTACGTTAATCCGATGTATTAGATCTCAAGCAATAATGAAAACCAAGTCTATGGCTATGCATCTGTAGCGAAATGAGTCTACACTATCTGTATAGCATGGTCGGTGGTATCACGAATATTCCGAGAAATTTACGACGGGCTACCGATAGCAATTGTTTTGAGAAGTATTTTTTGAACATATAAGTGGTCTTGTTGGGCGTCGGCTACTTTTTTTTTGCTTGTACTAAACACTATAGACATTTTTTCATAAGCTCGGTCCTATTACCTTTTCTAATAAATTTGCAAACTAAGATGGTAATCGGTCACGCATAATTGGATTGGAAGTTCTTGAGCATAACAGTCGTAGTTTGAACCACAGAAACAACTATAAGTTTATCTACAAAATGCTGTCAAGTTTTGAAGAGAAATAGTAATCTTAGACTGACATTGCCATCAATCTCTTGCTTTTGTACAATGTTGTTTAGTTCGCGATGATTCTGATACGCCGACAAATTAATTACGTGAGTCTCCTTTATACATGCAATACGTCATCGGAATTTTATGTGTGAAGCCGACCTTAACAATACAACGACTGTCGTTTCCAGTACAGTACAAGATGCGGTTTGTATATGGGGTTGTGTGACAGCAAGTAAGGCGTACGCAATATGACAGTGGAATAGGTAATACTAGGATTGCTGGATGGGCGATGTGGTATGCGTCGCCCGGCCTGGTCCAGGGTAGTCGTAATTGATTGGTCATTTACGATAAAAGGAGGGCCACTCTCATTGGTAGAGGCAAAGGAGGACCCGTTGACAAAAGTTAATAAAATAAATCTAAATAAAATGCAGTGATTACAAAAATTCTTAGTGAGTGGTTTTGAATAGACCCTATATTCTTATCTGACTTGGTCATATTACTCTGCACGTCCCTGTATAAGCACTCGGTCCATGCGAATGCTTATCACTCTTAATTGTTTCTAGCGGTATATTTTACTCCTCTAAGGATTTGTGAAATTATCACTGCAGTCGAGCCTTGATTTCATTACCACCACAGCGTTGTAGTATGGGTATTGGTTTTGAATTTAAATCGAAATCAACTTTATTGCATGCAAACTCATTAACTTTTAAAACTTATGTCAATTCTAACGCTAATACAACTTTACTTCGAAAAACAATCCACTTCTGAAAAAAGTCCGCTGCCCAGGATTAGCGATATCTGAAACAAGCTCTTCGTGACTGTTTATTTTTTATGTCCTCGGTTGAGGAACTTGATAAATATCAATAAACCGAACAATCTTTCCGTCGCATCGCCAGTGTTTTACCAACACCTTCATTTCCATGTAAGATGTCAATCATTTTTGTTAGCTGTTTTTTTGTGCCCGGAAAAAAATCGAAAGGAACAAAGCAAATTTCCATCACATATTTAGCCGCGTGCTTCGCGTTATTATCGGCGTTGGAATCACATTAGGCTAACGTCATACCTCCCTTACGAGCTGTGGTAAGTCGCCAGCGATTAGGGCTCTATGGCATTTACCTATTCGATATTGACGATAGAAAACTACAATGATCTTTATCGAGGATTATTTGTTTACAATGAAAAACCTTCAGTATCAACAAAATCCTTCGAAATTGAATTTGTTCCCTTCGCAATTGACCACAATGAATATATGTTTTATCGCGATATCGTAATTTTGATCGCTGACTTTTGGAAACGAGGTGATTAGCTTTAATAATTGTTGCTGATAACATTCCGCCGAGTTCCAGTGCGGGTAGGTCAATTCCTGTCTGATCTTTCTTCAGTTTATTTTTAATGAGTGACTCGTCTACTTTCTGTTTTGTAAAAACCCTGTAAGAAAACATTAGGTTGCCTAATGGTGTTTTTATTCCGTTTGTGATATCGAATCCATTTTCTCACTGATTCGCTTTAATTCAGAGGGATATAACCCGCATAAATGATAATGAAAGTATATTCCTTCGACTCCCCATGAAAGAGTTTTAGCGTACTCTCATGCTACAGGCCTTGTCATATGATTAGTAACAAGGAACGTTCCTATTGCCCCAAGCTAAATGCTCAACCAAATGTCAAACTTCACTTGGAAGAAAGACCTTGTTGAGTTGGTTCGATTGGCTGCTGGGGTTGACCCTTAAGTTCAGTTACTATAGGTGCTTGACTATAAACAAGTTCACTATATATGGCTGGGTATCTTAGGAGGCTGATGTCAGTAAGCAACAGTTGATATATTTAACCTTGACGTTGTAAGACGACCATTTCCGTATTACGTAAGCCGATCTTGCACGCGATCCCTTATACTGTTATTATCAACAGCTTCCGCCGGAAAGAGCAGAAAGTATAAAACAATTTGCCTTTCATACACGGAGTCATGCCGAAGTAACTACTCTGGGATATTGACGAATGTCCCCGATTCCTCTACAATTAATTCTACCCGCCATTTAACGCTATCGCCTTAGCTGAGATTGACACTGAAATGACCGGCATGCTTCATGATCGCGAAAAGCCAATTTGTGTGTAAATTGGACTCTGCCTTGCGTGACTATAAGAGTAAATTTCAAGTAGATATACAGCGATTGGGAGATAACAGATAAGAGTGCGGTAGGGCTGCATCAGAACTCTAATTTACGGATTAACTAAATTTCTTTTACCGGCGCGCACGCGATTTTGCTCGAATGTGGTCGGAAAAAAATCTTTGTCAGCATATTTATCATTGATTCCATAGGCCTAGAATAATATTCAAATATTTTTTATGGGTAATATTTTTTCTTTTTGTTGTAGTCTCGTATGTACTGTAAGGTATATGGGTTCGACCGTCATTCTGGGAAGTATTGCTCTGCTGAATTAGTATTTTCATTATCGCAGCTTCCATCCATATATAGTGGTGCATCACTCTTGTCCTGATTAACCAAAGATTAGGGTTTGAAAAGCTGAAGCTCTTTTAAGTAAAGACAATTTATTGCCGCGAGTTAGACAAATTGAACACGCAAGATAGGTTTTAGATTGTATAAGTCGAGCAGACTTGTCTCCATTTCTCACGCGATATTCTTCGCTTGTTCCATAAAATAAAATTAATCTCCTAATAAACCTTAAACTAGCAAAAATCAAATCAAATTCCTTCTCTGAACTTAAAGTCGACGAACTGTCACGCTATTCACTGCCTTTCAACGGCTGATACTGGAATTCTTTAAGACTCCTTAGTCTTCAACTAAATGTACTGTGGCAATCGTGACTTACCCAATTATCACCTTGTTTAAATTCGTTTGATATCTGTTGTCATTTGCTGGTAAGTGATATTTAATGGAACTTAGAATCTCGGGGAAGAAAGGCCTATTGTTTGCTTATTTTCAAGTTTTTACTTCATCATAGACGAAAGCAATTTAAAAGTATTCTGTTTCCATTTGCTTGAGTTACTTTTTGGCTGCAGAGTTTTTATGTGTATTATAACGAACGTGATTATGTGCCGCCAAAGAGGTTGTTATTATTATCAAAATTATTGAATATTTACAGACGACGATTCACGCGTAAAAGTATAATGTAATAGAACTGGTAAATGAATTGTGGTAATTCTTTCAAAAATAGATTAGGCCTTTCCCGAATCCAAGGTCATTGCCGCTGGCTTTGTAACAAAGGAATTATACGATAAGTCTTGTATTGTGGTTGGTAAAATCAGGAATTGAATTGAATAATGTCGTCTGATTATAATAAATACTGCAGTGTCATTAAAAACAATGATTGTATTCCGGTATTGGACTTCTCTTTTCGCTTTACCTATGTACGTTAACTGGATTTTTCGATTACGTCTAACTTTTTCACTAGAAGTAGGTACTGGAAAAGATCTCAGTTTGTTTTTAACACATGAAAGAATGAATAACTAAAAAAACTTACTCCGTCCGAATTCTTTAAGACTCAGCAACACCTCCGAATAACTATAAGATGTTTCGTCTTCGTTTGGAAATTCCGACAATCTAATTTGATCGACGATATAATCGCTGCTATTCCGTACTATCCCTTCGTATATGCCCTCGGCTAAGAAGTAGTACGGCCTTGAAACCATAAAGAATACGTTGATTGAAATCAAGCTGCATGGTTAGATGTTATAAACTTTATCGTTGTGACAGATTTATTTGCACTGTGTCACCCACCTTTCCTTCAAGTCGTCTTCGAACACTTCAACGCAGGTTCTTCGCCAGCCGTGGTAATCGAGTACGGCATACACGCAGTTTCCAACCTGGGTCGCTATGGGACCGGTCCTGACCAGGCTGTTAATAAGATGATCGTTTTTCTGGGGAAAAAATAATCATTAGCAACTGTAAGCAATATATTAGTGTCAGCACGTCAACAGCACATACTATCAGTACAGTATTCCTGTTTGTCCGTTACTTCATAATCGGAATGTTGTTCAGTGAAAAAAAGTAGATATATAGTATAATACAGCAATCTTCGCATTCAAATGGTCGGTATTATGTGGCATATTATGGTTTTTTTATATATTCAGTTCTACAATCATTATTTTGTTTTCCACGAAAAGCAGATTGGCGTGATCGATATTCGACAGCAAACTGAAGCGTTTCATTTGTGTTCTCGATTTTTTGAACGTTTTCCAGGTCGTCTCCATATTCCTTTTCTATCTTTGAATTTCATAAATACTTTTGTCGAGCTTGTTTATTTGTGTTTGCATAGAACCCTGGTCTTTCGTGCGTCATAATCTGTTCACGATATAAACACGCCACTACTGGCACTTCAAATTTTCATTTTAACTTTCTTATAAAGGCTGCAGAATCCCAGATCTTCAGAAACTAACGCAGCTGATCTAAGCCTAGATACGGTATGCTATTAAGTGCGCAATGCTTGTTTGCGAAATCAAGGTGTTGTGCGACTTTTTGCTCGGTGAGACAAGCGGATGGTTTAAGGGGTTGTAACTTACTTGAACTTTGGGTCACTTTCCCACTGTTTATTGTTGGACACACAATCTCAAGCTGTATGACAACGTTTAAGTTTCGTTTAGGGCTTTCTTGGTATCCTTCCTCTGCATTTCGTGTTATTGTTTTAGGCATTTTTCGTATAATGTACGGCATGACATGTAGCAGTATGTATTGATGAACTAGATTATACAGGTTTTTAGCATAGTTATTTATTTTTCTTCGTCTTCGAAAAATGTAGACTGAACCATATATGTCAAGCCATTACCGTTTAATCGATTGCTATTCCAACTAGACAGGGTAAAGTCCGCCTCGATACGAGGAACCTAACGAGTTTTGAACTTGGTAGATTTGAAAAAGATATGAAACACGATAAAATATCGTTAGTTTATTGGTTTTCCATTATACCGTACAATCGATAATATTTGTAACCTTCTTTGAACAATATTAATTATAAACAATATTATATTCAGCAGTATAATCCGTCCGATAAGAGCATTTCATATATTGCTAATGACGTGCAATATTTTATTAGTGAATTCATATGTAATTTTAAAGATTTTCTCTCGCAAATAGCAAAATGTAGGTATAGCTCCTCCCTCTCTTTAAAAAAACACATTATAAATACATTTACCACTCTGCCTAATGGGACTGACACGTTCTCTGACCTATGTCCAGTCGTTCTAAGGCAATAGTGATTTCAATTATATTCTCTATAAGCGCTCGATATCAATTCGGTTCCTTGTTTATTTTCCCGGGCGAGATTTTCTCCTATTTGTGACTACAGAAAATAACTCGGAAAACATTATATGTCGGTTCCCTTAGATGACTCTGCGATAACAAGCAGCAATTCATATAGTGTATACATAATAAAAAATGCCTAACAGCAAAGCATTAAGCGATGATGACAAGGTTTAAAATGTGATCTCGAACAACCTATTGGGTAGAAAAACAAATTGGTTTGGCTTATCCCGTATCGCTTTTTTACTTTCGGTATTTTTTTATGTAGACTATGTGCGTTATATTGCCTAATTTTTACCGAATTGTCATCACATGTTTTTTGACGACCATCCTATCTGTGATGCGGTGTGGCCTTATAAGCACTCGAGTCGTAAACCGGAAAAGGAGTGTCAAACTGGCATTAATATGAAACATGATACGGAACATGGTTTATACATATAGTATGTTCGTGTAGAACACACATATATGTTCGTGTCAATAGCTTACTTATGCTCCGTACAATTTGTGAGTATTTTCACGTTTCGTGAAATCGCTTTGATGTCCTTACAGCGACTGTACGTAGCGTTGTTTATCCTTACAGCGGAAGCGCAACACATGAATGCGACAAACATACAGAAAGATTTTTGTCTTCGTTTGTGGCACATGCTGACACGGAACGATGTCTTTAGATAAACATGCAATCAGTGACGTAAAAAGTCAGTCATTTACTTGAGCAGGGCTGTCAGCTTAAATTTCCTTAGCGTATTGTAAATGCTCAGTAGTGCTAGTTTCATATTTTGAACATTTCCATATATAGGTGAAAAATGTATACACTAGATGGCGTATTTTATTTAATCTCATTATTGGTTTGTCCTGTCCTGTCAAATAAACTTATTTTATTTTTTCCACTTTCTATACCACTGGAAGCTGTGTAATATTAGGGTATTTGGACTATTTATCGTTGTGACTATAAAGTGTTAGTCGATATGACAAGATTTCGGGTCTCTGTGAAACAACTTACTTTTTATGTTAGTTAATTCGATTACATGTTGTGATACAGTGTTGGCATATGCGTGCAGGCATTAATGCGTAAAAAGGAAAGTATCTGTCTGCCGCGAGGTCCGTAGAATTAGAGCTGCTAACAAATGGATAGTTTTCCCTCGTGTTGTATCACCCATCTTTACTTTACGTCCACATTACCGTCTGTTAGATGAGGTGTGAAATTAGCATAGCCAAGTCAAGCGAATATTGCGAAATCTAGGCCTCAGCGATTGCAGCAAGTAACTGAGGGTTAACGTCCTAGGTAAAGACCCGTGCGGCAATATACAAGATGCTCTTCATTTTGCGGTCAATTATAGTTCTTCGTCTCATTTAGTTCCAGGCTTTATAGCGACGAGCAAAATTCCAACAAGCTCTGGGCACAAGAGGTTGGGTTGCTGTCATTATTTTCGGCTGAGTGCCTGTTAACTCACGATATATTTAAAACATGACAGACAGTAGGATGATTCAAGTGCACAGTTATTCAAAGGGAGTTGCTGTCGATTTGCTGCTACGTCAATGGCTTTTCTTCTACGGTTAAGATAATTTACAGTAGATAACAAGCCTTGTATACAGATGACTATCGCCATAAATGCATTGCACAAACACACATACACACCTGCTGTTGGAAATTGTGTGCGAAAAAAAGAATTGATTTGCCTTACTTACGAGATCATCTAAAATACGTGAATACTGGAGTCTTTGTTTCAAGGAAACTGACGTTGTCTGGTTTTTGAAGATTTGTATAAGGTTTTCGTTATTGGTATGTGTGCGAATAGTTTGATGTATGTAAACTATAGACTTACTGTATTACCGTATTATTGTATCTTTCAAACATAAACAACTTACGTCCACTTTGAACGACAATATTCTTGACACTCAACAGATTGTAATCGGAATCTGGTTGTCACAGCTATGGTGGCATCTCTAAGCTATTTTCTAGTATAGTGTTGAGACAGAAATTCTCATAGAAATGAAACATTCCTAGTTTCCAGGACATAATTTTCATTTTAAGAGAAATGGTCTGTGTTGTCTTTATCATCTTTACGATGTCATAATTCAAAGTTGGGGGGTTTGGAGCCTGTCATTGCATAGAAGCCAGAAGTACTTTGTTTCATTTTTTGTCATCTGGTTACGACGAGATCTCTAACGAACCTTTCGTAGTACATGTTTAATATCCTGTATATATTATTTCCCTTTCCTCCCCTAATACAGTTTGCATAGATGGCTTGTGTCATATCGTAAAGTCGTCACTCTAGTAAAGTTGCTACCGATTTGATTTTATCAAAACTACTTTCCGAAATCGATCTGTTTACCAGTTTGTACTACGGCACCATTTTGTCACCTCCCGTACGTGGGAATAGGTTGCGTATGGGCTGGAATTTTAGTTGTTAATCTAGAGGTGGTAATTAGGTACAGTTGATGTGCTTCGTAATCATCACAATGCTAATGACATTGGCGTCGAATTACATAATTCGTCTGCTATGAACACGTTAACGAGCCCCGTGTTTTGACAGCAGAATGTAGATTAGTTCAGTGACCCGTGTTTCCCCTTCGTTGCACTTTTCTCCAAGTCGTAAATAGTAATGGTTGAAATAAACACAGTGGGATCAAATTCGCGTATTTACTTTTTATCAACATAAAATATTCTTATTGCGAAAAACACTTGAGAAACAAAATATGTTCTTACCCGTAGCCCAGCCGATATAGATCCAGGACTGACGTGAAGAATTTTCCAATGCGTCGTGAAGGCAGCTACACGCGATGTGGAATAACTGCTCATAGGTCCGATCATGACGGTCATTCTATCTTCCATTTTTGCATCGACCGATGCAATCTGTGATACTCTGCATTGGAATATTACAATGCGGTTTATTACTTAAGCTTATTGTCATTTCCAAGTGGCATAGATTTTCTAATTTCACTGAGAGCTTAATGGTGTTTGCCGAAGTAAATGCGATATTTGATTTTCTCTTTGTGTAATTGAATCAATTCCTTTCCTGCATTATGTGTATTACAGATAACACAATGACTTGTTGAAAGTTACCTGAGCTTGTACAGTAGGTTATCGAATATATATACAGTCGTCCCTCGCGTATCGCTATCGCGGTTCACTTTTTGCGGATTCACTACATATGATATTGTATTGTATGTATTTTATTTCATGGGGGGGGGGGTGCTGTACAGTACTAGTATGTTTAAGCGCTAAAAAAAAGGGTTAAATAACAGGTCAAATGATTATGGGAAAGGTTAATAAGGTGAATGAGAGGGTGTGAATGAATCATAATGGTTTAAAATACGTTTAAATATATTCAAATAATTGAATAAATATGGGGTTTCTACTTCGCGGATTTTCACCTATCGGGGGGGGCTCTGGAACGTAATCCCCGCGATAGGTGGTGGGATTACTGTACAGTCTTTTCTGAGCGTAAAAAAGCCGATTTTTGCGTGGTGCAGTAACATAGATATATACACTTTCATTCGAATTATGGATCCAAAAATAACCATATAACTATATGGTATTGCATTAAGCAGTAGGTAACATTTAAATCGCGTACCCTGTATGTGTCTTTTAATGTACAAATTTCGCAAGTCGTTCCACTGTAAACTGTTTTATGTACACAATGAACCGTTCGATCGGACGCAGTATCATACAATTATTCGCTTGCTATTGTTATCAAAATGCGATCTAGGTTAAGGTTAAGTCAATAGCTATGAAAAACATGTACTCTTTTGAAATAAACGGCGAGAAAACGACTATACCTAGAAGATGCTGTCCCTTGGTCGCCTCCGCTGTCCCGGTACTGTAGCTTGATTTCGTGGCCATAGACCAGTCCACCGGCCGCCTGTATTTTCTCCAGGGCCAGTTCCAAAGCAGGCTTAATGAATACGTAGGACCACGGATAGAATTTGTAGCCTAGTTCTAGACAGGACATTTGCTCGTGTGTGGTATTGTATACAGCACATTCGCGCATATCGTAACCGGAGTCGTCGTACATGCTGTATTCGTCGTATGTCGAATTTGCGGTGTCCAACTCTTGTTGCGTCGGATAATAGAGGTCGGAATACTCCTCGTCTTCAGACGGGAGATTGCTTCCTATCACACCAAGGGATTCAAAATCCTTTACTATATTGCTGATTGCCGCTATCCCAGGCGTCATCACTGTGATGTTTATTACTTTTCCTTCCGTGTGGTTGTAGCATAGGAGCAAAATTGCTACTTCCAGGAATATCAACCTCGGTATCATGCTTAAAAGTTAACTTGCAGTCGGAACGGCTCACTTGTTAAAATGTATGTTGCTTCAGCTGCGTGCGATAAACTTAGATCTGAGAGTACGTCGTTCTAAAGAAGCTAATGGAAATCCCGTTTAATTTTATTGTCTAAAGGAGGTACTGAAACACTGAGCAGCTCAGTCGAGTAGTATAAATATATTTAACATAGTTTAATCGTAAATCTAAATTTTCAACTATCTAACGACAGCATCACTCTTCTGTAACATCATCTTCCACTTCAAACCAATGCAACTCTGGAAGAGTCCAAATGGCGTTTTTAATCTGTTTTCACCACTATTAAATGTGCGAAGTAAAAAGGCCGCCTTCGCTTTCTTCGTTGCGAGAGCGAGCGATTCAGAGCCAGAGGCCAAGAAAACTTTTTTCTTTGACGAAGCCACCGAACCGAGGAATTTCTTTAATTAAATGGCTGAAATACCTACGATTTCTTATGATTGACTTTGTGTTGAACTCCCGACGGATATTGTTCCCCAATATACCATAGACTGGTTACATTGATTACATATAGGATACTGAGCTCAATAAAATGATACATTACTACTACTGTACAGTACTAAATTAGTTACGCTTAAGGTTGTATTCTCTGCCTTGGGGAGTGGCATAAGGATTTTATTTTGAGCTAAGTACAGTCTATTCAAAACCGATGAACTTCTCCTTAAAAAGAGCGAACTTGCTTCACCTACAATTTCCGACAATTTTCTCGAAAGCGATTCTTGTACTTTGGTCGCCTGACAACATCTCCAAAGTCATTAGCGTTCTGCTAATGATGTTTTTTGACAAAAGAACTATGGTCCGGAATGTGAAAACGAAGCGAATTCGTAGAGCTCTTCGTAGTTATTTATTTCAGCCCAATTACTTCATAGAACTTTTTCAAGTTAACCTGCGATTTGCAACAACCTACCCTACCCTTATCTGGCTTTCCCAGAAGAAACAAATGGTTTCGAAAACAACATACATTTACACCAACGTGACGCTGTCGTTCGTTGCTATTCTGTAGAAAACCACGTTACACAAGTCTACCTGGAAAATGTTTATGTCAATTGTCAGTCAAAAAACATTAGATCTAATCTAAATGCTACCAATAATGTGGCAATTATTTAATGAATATAAATGTTCATTGAATTGGTGCAATACAGAAGTCTACTTTGTTGTGTATTTTTTCGCTACACCAGTTGGTTGAAAATTATCTTAGGGAATAGGTGGTCAAGTTTTATGCTGTATTTCCACACCGTTTGTGCCACCTCGGTTATCTGCGCTGACAGCTCCAAGGGCTATTTGGTTACGGTGCAATCAGGTCCTAATTAAGACTTGTGAATTACTGGAAGTCGATCGTGCGCGAATTACGTCGTTAGCGATTCGATCAACTGGTAAAAATTTACGGTGGTCGTTCATCTGTTTACGGTGACGCCAATCATTACCCAGTCCGTGCTGGTTGACAGTTCCTTTAGACATGTTGTTGCTTGTTGTGGGTTTAACAGCAGCAGTTTACCGAAAAGACAATCATTCTGATTGATATTTCTTTCTGTCTGCGCAAAGAAAGCTCTGACTGATTAATAGCTTCCAAGCTTTGGTCTACTGTCCGGAAAATCGTGAAATTTATCGGAAGCTCCAATCCGAGACTTGGTCGTGTTTGCGCTGTGGTTGCCAGCTTGTTTGTTTTCATTTCGTCGAAGAGACTTTTATCCGTAGCGGTGGTTTCTCGCTATCGAAAGAAATCGCGACGTAAGAATTTTGCCAAAGAAAAATAGTTATTCCTACCGCAAACTGGTTGAAAAGTTCATATAGCAACTGCAGATATTATTCTTAGCCGAAATGAACTAATCTTTTCAGTAAACACTGTTGTTTGTTCAAACGGCCTAAATTTATTCTGTAGCTGTATCGTAACGTTGATTTGAAATGGAAAGAGTTCTTCGCAGGCATCGAGCATACACCATATAAATAGAATAGAAATGAATATGGTAATAATAATTGTAAGTAATATAAACATCAATGTTTATCATGTCGAAAAATTCTTTTCACATTTTTCGTTAAAGCTGCTTGTATGGTACTCGACGTTCTTATTTGATAGTACTACTAATTTTCACTGACGTGCCCAAGAGGTTGCTACAATCTCGCTCCAAGTCACCATCGTCGCTGCAGTGACTTGTCGTCGCCGGCGCCCTATTTATTCAGCTGGATAAACTGTTAGTTAGGGACAAGGAGATAATAACGAACTGCGATTGCGTTAACAGCGCCATTTTGCGGTTCATTTTCCCGAAGAATTAAGACCATGAGTGACACTATAGATATATATATATATCACCAAATAGTGTATATGGAGTTGTTATATTGTTTCTGTAACAATGATTGAGGCGAAGGTGTCAATGGCTGTGCGTATCTGAATAAATTTTTCAATTCTCTTTGTGATTCTTATCGTGATATCTATACGTTTAAGCTTCGCTATTATCAAATAGTACCACAATATACACTAAACGATTTCTTAGGAAGATTGTAATAAGAAATTTTCAAATGCAAATATGTAATGATAATTGTAATTAACTTGACTTAGTTAACTCAATAGTTTTTCACACATGTGTTTCAATACTGTTTTTTACCTTGTAAGTTACTAACAGTAGTTTTCATTGAGTAAGATAACAAGTACTAGTTTCGAATTCGAATTTAGTAGCCCCATGTAATGCAATGCTTCATGTCTTAAGTTATATATAATAGATTTTAGGAGTGTTTTACTCGATGGGTAAGAGGCTATCATTTCCACATCTGTGTGGATTGCGTTAACTCACAAACCATCGCATGTATTTTGGCCTGCGTGATTTTTGAATCAGGCTAGTGCGGGTTTGGGGACCCCAGAAGAGTCACGGGTTGAATTATATCCTCCGATCGCTTCAATAGTTTTCTCAAATAACCACAATATTGTAAGTTCGTAATATAAATAAACTTGTAGATTTCAGCCTAGATCAGAAAACTCATTTCAATTTTAGTTTTCATCAATAATTGTGTCGCGATGAACCTGCTTAATTTGCAAAACAATTCTTTTCAATGCAAACTTTTAATATGCCAACTATGAACGGGATTCCATATTTCGTGTCGTCATCACCAAATGGCGGATAATCCTCGTCATATGGCGCATGAACGGTTTCAACCTGGGAAATTTTGCACATGTCTCAGAGCGTATTGTTTACCTATTCGATCATCGTTTCAACAAGGAGTTCCACGCTTGTCAGATGCTTGTTAATTCAATAAAAATAAAGAGTTATTTTAACGTTGTAAAACACTAGGTGATGTTCATCTAAATTATAATACCATGTATGAACTGTATTGTTTATCAATGTGAATGTAGGTGTGGTATAGGAAAGTCTTGGAAGGGGATCGTCAACCTGTCATGAACTATATATATACTCAGATGGAATCTATTGGCGCTGTGTAATGTTATTATGTTTATTTAACCATATTGGATCTATTTCATGTATATACAGAGAGCTACTCGTGTTCAATAAAGTTTGGAAAGGATTATTTCTGTTTCATCAATTTCGTTTGTGAATCTCATCCCCAGTAGTAGTCTTAATATTCGTGAAATTGATCGTACGATGTATGAAACATGTAACAATATGACATGATTAACGTGGCGTACCGTTGTGTAGCTTGTTTGTGGTTGATTTTTGCGATACATAAAAAAAAATATTACCAGCTTGCATATTGCGTGATGTATCGTTTCGACTTCCCTTATTCGTTTTGAATCGGAAATATTCGAAAACGTCATCATCTATCTGAGCTTATGCTATACACGCCGGATACGAATGCGTCGCGGATTACAGCAGTGCTGTTTTAATGAAGCTACCGTATTTAAGGCCTACTCTTGGCAGCTTTGAATATTACTTTAGTATAATGGAAGGATACCTATAGCACGTTGGAAGACTCTTCCATCATAGTTCGTATGTACAATTTTGCTTGATCACATGATGTTATATTATTCGTTTAATCATATGCAGAACTGTGAACCAGTTAGTGTAGCCTGTGGGAAATATTCTTGTTTATTCATATGGAGGGAGTACTGTGTATATATATACATTGTATATGTATTCCAGTCGCCTGCTGGTGTGCAGTACTGAGCCTAATAGATCATATGTTTCTAAGCTCAGCACGCTAATTGTCTCGTTCAAATTTACGTCTATTGTGTATGAAGTAGTCAGTAGGAAATACCGAGTAGTCATATCAATGCTGTACTATAATGTGAACAGCAGTTCTGTATGTTTTGACTAGAAGGGGCTGAATAAAATACGTTATACAATACCGTAGTACTTACATAATTGCCTCTCGTGCTCAATACTTTGCAAATGTGTCTGCAGTGATTGGGTTAGCGAGGTAATGTCTGTTTGGTATGCGGATTCAAACGGCTTGTTTCATTCACAAAGCATAGTTTGAGAATTAATAGATCCGCTATCAATAGATAAACGGTGACAAACGATACAGTTAATGAGAAGTATTTCCAAGTGACTTAAAGTGCCTATTGCTGCTATCGATAATGTCTTATTTCAGAGGCGACGCAGGGCCATGTTTCCGATTCACGCTTTAGCTGCGTAACGGTTTTCTGCATCCTGCTGAGAGTTTTTCCAGAGTACTGACAGTTGGTTTGGCATGTTGTGGTGATGATAGAGATATATATAGCTGTTCATTTGAATATTCAGGATATTTCTTGACAGAATGCGATTTAAACTCTCTCCTTCGGATAATGTTGGTAGGAAGTAGAAAAAACAATCTATGAAAACAAAATTTTAGAGTTTGCTTGCGTACGTGCATTCACAGAATATCTAAGAATGGTTGCAATGGTTGGTGAACTCTTGATTTGGACTCGATCTTTATAAGAATGCTTGATAACTTAAGGATACTCTAATACCTAATACTCTTAGTACCGTTCTTTTTATATACAGTATATATGAGGTACAGTTAGATGAGATGTTGCGAGGAGGTGTATTGTAAACGTGCTTTGAGAACATAGTTTTGTTGTGTATATAGTAGCAGTGTGCAGGAAACAACAAAGTGATGTCAGTTCATTGCGATGACACGACTTCTTACGATTTCTTTCTTCAGTTTTGAGTTGGCATCTGCAATTTGTTCAAGTGGTTGTCAAACACAGAGTACTAGTAATAAGTAGCCGGACTTATGTGATTGAGTGGAACAGTGGTATCATTTGAAAAATTTTGTATTCTACAAATTAGTGTTTAGCCCGTTATCTTTTGCGACTGTTAATGCATTCGCCATGCTATAACGAAGACTAAACTATTCTACTAATATTCTAATTATATTAGCAACAGGATGATACATCGTCTATTATTTTGGTATCTGCTTGTCGTAGCTTCATGTACGGATCTCACTCAGAAGACAACGGTTCATGGAAGTAGTCAAATGATTGTAACAGATGGTACGTTTTGTATCTGTTTCAAACTACATGGAAAATAATTCTCTTTCCAAGATTTTGCATTCAATATACTATAAAATACAGTACTTTATTCATATCTCGATCTTCAAACAGCAAATAAACTTGATCAAACGACAGTTGTAACTACTGAAATCCCCCAAAATTCTACAACGATTGCCACAGGGCTTAAGAACTCTTCAAACAAAAACTCGGTAGTTTCACATAAAAAGGAAGACTTACTTTGCATAAACAATTTCGGTCAATGTGTTTTGCTTGATAAACACGAGTGCCCGGACCACCGAGCTCTTCTAGATGGGCTTTGTGCAGGAAGCGAAAGCAGAAAGTGTTGCGTACCAGGTATTGATTGTTATGGATCCATCTCTATATGAAACAGTTTGTTTGATGCAGGTTGTAATTATTTTGCCCGATGTTTTATTAAATCTTTTTATTTATTCACAAAAAATTCAGATCAAAGTGAAATTAAATTATGGGACGGTGGAGACGAGAAATGTGTGAGTGAATTCGGTCAGTGTCAGTTAGACACAAAGAACTGTTCTGGAAAATACACGAATGCTAAATGCGGCGGTCCCTTGCAACGTCGTTGTTGTACTCCTAGTATGTTCCGCACCAATTTTACTCTAATACTGGTCAGATTCCTGCTAACTAGAATCCAAACCACTTTTCTGATTACTTTACATAACATTATCTAGGTCCGAAGGACGTTTTAGATTGGGAAAACCATGACAAATCATGTAAATTATCTCTTGGCAAATGCCAGCTGGATTCCTTAGAGTGCAAAGGAGAGTATCAAAAAGGAATTTGCGGCGGGCCTGAACAGAGACAATGTTGTCTTCCAAGTACAAATTTTTCATGTGGTGTATTGTCAGTTAATCGATATCCATGTTTATTATTAACTTATACTGGCAATTTTAAGGCAAAGACATTAAAGCTCAGTGGCAAAAGCACGACAAGAAGTGTTTGGATAAATGGGGAACTTGTACAGCAAATCAAGAACAGTGCGCGGGTGGAAAATATAAAAATCTTTGCGGAGGACCAGAAGAAAGACAATGCTGCATGCCAGGTGATTTCTTCCCCTTTTGAAAATTTCTGTTCGATATGTGCACAAATTTTTTCCATGATATTCTTTAAACGATGCGTAATTTTGTATTTATCTGAGGAACCAAAGTATAAGGGTGCTACTCTTCTATAATACATTAGCAGAGACAGGTAAGCCGGGTAAGTCCCAAGTAGGATTTGTACCCTCCAGGGATCCAGCAACAGGTTTCGTTAGTTTACTCTGGGTGTATCTAGAAATTCTGTGAATATCCTTTGAGAAATAGCAATATTGTTAAGCAAACAAGTCGTCGCGCTCATTAAATAAATTATATAAGTTCCTCACAGCTAATTAAGGATTGTTTTTCCTTAATTTATTCTTGAATGTTTTTCTCAGATAAAGAAACGATATCTAGCTGGGGTGAAAAAGATAAACAATGCAAAAAACAGTTCGGAATTTGCCAACGATCCGCTGACAATTGTACAGGTCATCAAGACGCAAGTAAATGTGATGGTCCTGCCTACAGACAATGCTGTTCTCCTGGTAAACTGTCCTTACTCATATAATGGATTCCTGTAGTTTTACATCCTTGTCGTTTGAACTTCGGATGAACTTCGGCTGTGATTTTCCAGATAAATCAACTGTTGAGGACTGGGCGAAAGACGATGCCTTATGTAAAGCGCATGGTGGTATTTGCCAAAGTATTGTGGTACCATGTAACCAAAAATTCGTAGAGGGATTTTGTGGCGGTCCTGCAACGATGCGTCAGTGTTGTTTGTCTCCTATTAAATCAACAGTGACTCCTGGTGTGTATACCTCTTCGGTTAATGTTTGCCCTGTGAACGTCCTTTACATCCATCAATATATTTACATGTATCGCAGATCGCGAAGAAGATCCGAATTCCGATTTCCAAACCACAATGATGAGGATGATATCCAATAATCTGATTCTTTTCATAAGTATTGCGGTGTCTCTACTTATTTTAGTGATCTGCTTATATTGTGTTATAAAAAAGGTATGATAAGGAGGTTTTTATTAAAAGAATTGTGTCCGAACGATCGTTGCCATTTTTCATTTTTATCAACTTTAGAGGACGAAATGCTGCAATCCTTATTTGAAGCTTCGTGGAGATCATAGAAAAACTCCTTGGTACAAAATGGGATATACTGACAGTAAGAGTCTTAAACATAAATGACTTTGACTCTACTGTATTTGTTCCCGATTATGAATGAATGATAACTTTTGTTTAGTGGAAGAAGAAGAAGAACTGAATCTCACAGTGACTGACGATGAGAAAACGTATGCGTAATATAAAAGTGAATGTTGAGGCCGTTGAAGGATGACTAACATTCATCAGAATATCCTGAGAAATGAACTTCATAGACTCTTTATCTCCGTCAGTTTTGTTTGGGAATAACTGCAGTAATACTGTAGATCTTTATTCCGCACACTAGAGGGTATCAGCAAGAAACGTAATATATACTATTATTGTATTGTTTATAAGGATTATGCTTGAGATTCATCATTCTTTTATTTATCTCCGGGTATTTTTATTATGTAAGATATGTGAAATTTTGTCCGTGGTTTTTGCTTTTTTAACGCCGCGCAATACTTTCTGTTGAATTGAATATTGACTACTCCTGTCAAAAGGCGGAAATAAACAATTTTCCTCTTTTTTATTTTAATAACCTCCGTACCACTAAAGGAGATATGTGTGCAATGGCCGCTGAAGTAATATGGCGTATGAACGCGTGCTACGAAGCGTTACAACAGTGAGAAATAGCTGATCGCTGTCCTCGAAAGCCTAATTAGAACTCCCGCTGTGTAATAGCGGATAGCTAACTACCTAGTTACTTACGATTAACTAGGTATTTAGAAGCGTTAGGTTAAATAAAAATTTCTATCCGCTAGATGTCACTGTTGGATCATTTATAACTGTTAAGTGACGTAAAAACTTCAAACCGCTAGATGGCAAAGTACAATGGCCGTTTATGAACGAACTTCTAGTGATCCAATCACGCAAAAATTGGCACATATTAGACGTTATACACACAACAACTTTCCCCGGAAAAATTGAGTTTATTAATTCAGGTTAACCCCGAAAAAATCTATTTCTGAACTACTATACCTATTTTGGGTCGGCCGTGATGAGTGACCGACTCCGCGTTGAACAACCCCTAATAACTGGCGTACCAATTGCCGTCCCACTATATAACACACGCTAATGAATGCAGAATTTATGCAGAACAGGAGTCGTTATCCTCTTTGTAAGACAAGGTTAAGTAACTAGGTGGTTGGTGACTTAAAAAGGTGATAACGTTTCCCGTCAGTTTGATGTACATTGGTATATATATACGTACAGATTCGTTATGAAATTCTACATTCATCAGTGTGTCATATATAGTGTTACCGCAATTGGTTCACGAGTTATTAAGGGTTATTCAACGTAGGGTCACTCGTTACGGCCGACCCGAAATAGGTATTCTAGTTTCGAAATACATTTTTTCGGGGTTAGTCTGAATCAATCTGCCCAATGTTTCCAGGGAATGTTGGTTTATGTATTACGTCTCATTTGTGCTAATTTCAGTGTGATTGGATCATTAAAAGTTCATTTATAAGCGTTAGATGAAGTAAAACTTCCAACCGCTATATGTTACTGTTGGATCATTTCTAACCGTTAAGTGAAGTAAAAACTTCCAACCGCTAGATGGCAAAGTACAATCAAGCGTTCATAGATCAGTAACCCGGGGCCGATCCATTCTAACTTCGATAAACCGGTGGCTAGAAACTCCGGCGGCTTTTCAATTACTGCAATATTTAAACGATGTAGGAACCGGATGTACCCTGCCGTCTCTTTCAAAACCTTCTCATCTTCATTATTACGATCACAGTAACGTGAGTAAATCTTTCTCAGTTAGTGATTGAATGCATTCTCATTCAGTACATTGCACCTTTTATACGTTTCACATTATGCCTTTCGTTTGTAAATGTGTGGTTGGGGAATCAATTAGGACACAATAAATGGAACAAAAGATGTAGTTCACATTAAATATTAATACTTTGACGACCTATAATCCTTACTCAATAGTGGACCAAGTTATCACCACTTTTATACAAACTAATGTTTCGTTGTGCATGGTTTCAATTGTCGCTCGAAATCTTCACCTCCCCAGACGAAATGAAGGGATCAATTCCTTTTCTCTTCAACGAGTATTTTTTGATTCACTGGGACATGAAAATTCGCAAAACTTTTATGTAATGACGTGACAGGAGTAGAGAAAAACCATTACTTGGCAAAGCGTAGCACGTCAAATTATAAATACTACTTTTTATTGAGGTTGATTGAAACACACACCCTCACCCTAACCTTTGATTCGAACAGTGACTCTACCACACCGATATGAGTGACGTCATAAGGTAAATCGATGCTTGGATGATAAAACGTGCTTTCTATTCTTCGTGTGCAAGTCGTCTAGGTAACGTATTCCAGGAAATTACCGAAAATGTTTTACCTGCAGTTGCGTTTTGAATATATATTTAGCTTTCTATAATAAACTACCTAATTCAAGGTGAAGTCTAATCAGTTATCAGTTTATCTGACCAGCTTACTACAGATCCGCTTACAAATGAATGTTTAGAGAGCTTGGTCATAACAATCTGAGAGTCATAGGATTTTGCTCTTCAGAGGTGCTGAAACTGTTGTATACGGGAATGCTGTATAAGCTGGAGTTATGATGACTGCTTCGATAATCCACTCGCATGAGTCAGACAGTATACGATAGAACAGCTTGTGCACAGCGTCTTGCAAACCATCACGCAGTTGGACATGTTTAGCGTGTGAGGAAAAGACTCGATACCCAAACATCATTGAATTTTACACAACCACAGTGCCCTTTGCATTGAATACATCGCCCCCAATTGCCTTATGCATTTAATACATCACCAACAATGGTCTTCTAAATTTTATACATCACCCACAAGGGGTGTGTGTGTGTTTGAAACAAAAGTTAGAGCTAGCACACTATGTTTAAAATTATCCAATCATGCGGTAATGGCAGCAAATGATCCAATAATGCAACCGATTTATCTAACTATCTAGTTTGCGTTTAACGGGTTATTAATTGGTATACAGAATTATATTTACGTAATTTTATTCTGCCAGAATGACTGTGGTCAAGTGACTAACTCTTCACAAAGATTTTTTATTCACAGTAATATCAACTAAACCTTTAAAATCACAACTTCAATGCACTATACAATATTGTTATGTACATTCAAATGCCTACTGCTAAGACATGAATTGATGCTTAAATCGTCAAAACCTTTTCCCTGTACCCCATTTAATATTTTTCATTCCTTGGAATTGTTGTTTCAAAGTATTAGAGCTTGCCCATTCTGCATCCAAATAAGAGTCATCTTCATCTTCCTGAAGTTTTTTTAAATCCTCCTGTCTTCTGTATGCTTGCAACATCATTTGCTTTTTCTGTTCTTCTGTTACAACAGGTTCCCGTGCCGGAGGACCTGTCCCTTTCTTTTGAATTTTTACTACAACTTTCGTCTTCTCGTTCTTACCCACATAGTCCTGAAGCTTTTTTCCTTTTTGCATTTCTTTACCAGCCCACCATAACACAACTTGATCTTCTGTTATCACTGCCAGCGATGCCTGTGTTCCACTAAGATCTTGTTCATTTTCAAATTCGGCTCTTATTGGATCATGAGGTGGTAGACCCATAGGATAAACAATCATTACTGCACCACGCAACTGATCTAAAGCATCTTGCAATATTTGTTTAGTTGTACATTTATTGCCCTCCACGAGCTTATGGCTGGTGCTGGCTTTAGCATCTGCGATCGTTTTCTTCAACACTTCAGACATTTTTTCGTTGGGCGCTAAGCCGTTACGTCTACCAACGTCATCTTTACAAAATACGGAGCCACCGCTCGGTATGCATTTTTCCGCCCATTCATCCTTCAATTTCAAATCCTCTATCTGATCATCAGTCAATCCCTGCATGTTTGGTGGTAGCGTTATCCCATGACTAGCTAGGAATTCCATCTCCTGACATACTCGTTCAATTTTGAGCCTTGTATTGTATAAGTCACCTAACTGTGTAATTAATTCTTCAATTTCGATCGTGACCGTTGTGTCGTAGAGGAATTGGCACTTATCCCCGTGTTTGACATGTAAACGAACCATTTTTGCAGCCTCTATAGCAAAAAAATAACATTCGACGGTAGGCCAGTATGTATTAAATGCAGCTGTATAATGAGATTTCAACACTAGGTGGCGGTATGACTCTTGAATTATAGCGACATCTTGCAGTTGATTGATAGAATATATTGGCATTTAGAAGCGAACTAACTTATGGCTTGGTGCTTGGTCGTAAATAAAACAATTGCAATTCAGTAAAACCCCACAAATATGCGAATAAAAGCGTTTTCTTACGTTTTCTTACGTTTTCTGTAGGATTTTAGCGGCACAGGAAGGAACATATTGTTACAGTTACAAGAACGTAAATTAGTCTGCGCTTTAAATTATTATACTAATGATTCTGTGTGAGTTTTCGTAGTGATGAATGTTAATTTTTTTACACCACAAACCGTAAGGTAACCAAATTGTTTTTTCACTCGGTTGACTTTGCTGATTCATACGACAACACTGGACAAAGCTCTCGTGTGACGTCGACGGCCGTATCAGCCCTTTAAGCCTAGGCAGACTTGCGTTACTAAAAGATCTATATTACTGTGCCGTAGTTCGGTTAAGAAATAACATGCAGTGTAGAAAGGTTCAAAAATATCAATGATTGGGAGAGAAAGGGCTGAGTTCACAACGAAATCCGCTTCTAGTTACGATTGTAGAGAAAAAGAAGAAAAAATAGCGATATTGTGACGGCGTGAATTGGTCGATGTGGACGATATCTATATCCGGATTAGGTAGTGAAGGAAGAATAGCTTAAAAATCAGTTCTATTGTTGATATTTGAGGTCATAAGTCGATATGTAATCTACATATTGAGTGACCGTGATGATTGAGTGATAAGCAGCGGAACTGCATGAAATACATGTAATGGAGATGTATGAAATGAATTTGGCTTGTCTGTTGCTCATAGGTGTGATTCTTGTGTGATCATTCTTTCATTTTGATTGACAAAGAGTAGTTATTAAAGTAGATATCCTTAATATTGCAGGTTGTTATTGAATGAAAGTGAACCCCCCATTTTCCGTTTATATACATTGTATTAGAAATTCTCGTCTATCATTCTTACCTTTGAGTTTAGGATAAAATGGATGTTGAAACCTAAATTGGTACCTTAAAGGTTGTTGATATTCTTCCTTCCTATTGTTTCCTATGTATATTTCAGTTTGTACATAATTTAAATATTTTCCTACAATGGCTAATCCAAATCCACAAGATTTGAAACAATATGTACAGCCAAATATTCAAGATGGTTTTTACAGAGGTTCAGCATGTGAGTACATTTTTATATTGAGTTCATGCTTTTTATGGTATTTTATGAATGCAATACCGCTGTGGTAAAGTGGGCTTATATGTTATTCTGGCATTTGTTTTGACGAAGAAATCAGCTAATATCACACCTGTTACTGTTTTTTCCAAAATATTACTACTGTAGTGACCTTTGATCTCTATTTTGAGTATATTTATGACCGTTGGACTCTACATTGATCTGTTATGTACCAGCTGGGTTTCTAAGATAAAAAGCATTGTAGACAACAGTATATTTTATATTCAATATAGTATCACTGAAATTGTCTAAATTCTAATTACTCTAATAATGGACTAAATTTTGATTTTGTAGCATCAACTTATTATTCGCCGATGCCTACTTTAACCACAAGATACGCCCAGCCAGCACCACCACCCTCTGGACTAAACCATACATCCACTCCACCTGGAATAAATGGACATCCATCGCAGTTTGCACCTCAGTACTCCTTGGGAAGTCCAATGAATCCAACTCCTCTACATGCAACAGGTGGTTTCACTCCTCCACCGATGGCCACTAACATGTCACGTAACGGACCTCACATACCTACGAACCCAGCCAATCATGTACAGGCGACAAGGGGAGGGCAGTATTCAAGTCCGTCACAACAGCAAACCAGTTTGCAACACGTGTCTCAATCATCTTATTTGTATTCACAACCGACGATTCCTATTTATAAAGCTAATGCTAATCCTCATATAGGAATACAGAGTTCCAACCTACCTATCCAGCCACCAGGTATGATCAACTCAGTTCTTTTTTTAGAAACTTTCTGTTGTAGGAATTTATAGCATAATACACTCTGTAAAGGAAATCAAGTGCCCCAAAATAATGTGCCGACTTTACCACCAACTTCAAACTATATTCCTGGTCTTTCTTTGCGGCCTCCTCCTCTACCTGGCCAGCAGGTATGTCGTCATGTTCATTTTGTAGTCATGTGCAAAATAGTATATAGTAATTCCATTTAACTCTGACAGCTGACAAACCCAATGGAACCACCTAAACCCATTGCTGGATTTGTTAATACACCTGATCTGCCTTTGACAAGACCCAATGTAGAATTATCTCATGTTCAAGGAACCCCAGGTGTTTTCCAAAATGCTCCTGGTTCTACCCCCATTCAAAGAGTACCTGGCGATTTCACGAGCATGTCCACACCCCCCTCCATGCATAAACCTCTGGGAAATTTCCATACACTCACCCCACCGCAAATACAACCTGGTGCAAGTAAGAATTTTATCTTTTTTTTTCTTGCTATTTATTCACTGCTTCAATAGTTTGCTTGTATTGCAGGACCTGTCCAGCCCATGTATAATTCCTCGCAAAATTTGGGATATCCTCCTAACCTAATTCAGGGGATGAACAACCTCAATGTGTATGATGAAAATCGACCTGTTAATTTAATGCAGGTAATTCATCTTATTTTATCATTTATTCAATGATAAGAATAACCGGTACAGTGGTGCTTCATACTTTGTACCTAATCCATTCCAGGAGGCTGTTCGACCTCTGAATCTAGTTACTTCGATGTTGGTTAGTTTGAACTGAATTGATGGTCATGGCAAAATCAGTATTTAAAATACATGTTATTTTTCCGGCCCAAGAGACTATTAGGCACCAGTTAGCTCGAGGTTGTTGTTAAATTTCATGCTAGTGTAACGGAGTTTTTGTTGTAATTACTCCCGCAGCAAATCACAAACTTACTGCCTTGAATTATATTCTTTAAAGTTTATTTGCACTGTCAACAAAGTATCAATACGAGCTCATAAAAGTTCTGCCAGGGGGTGGGGGGTGAGGATACATACATACATACATACAATTTTAATTAATCACCCTAATCCCTAATCACCTCGATTTAAACATGCTGTCAATCACAACCATACTCTAGACGGCGAGCATTATTCTTAACTACGTCCATGGAAATTTGTTTGTCTTCATGCCATTTTGCATATTGAATTAATCATCTTTTATGTTATCAGGAGAAGCGGACACTACCAGAAACAAAAATGCCTATGACCCCGCTGCGATTTGAATCTGGTCCCCAAGATGTCGGCTTGGTTCCCCCAAAGCGACAAAACTGTAACCCGGAGTAAGTTATCCTGTAATTTGCAATTGTGTGTCCAAATAACTGCAGAACTTGAGCAGTTTAGTTATTGTTTTTTTTATATTATTTGGCGATGTTAAAAGGAGCAATATCCTTGATCTCCATTTAATAGCATTTTTAATCAGCAATATTTATTTCCAATCCTCTTAGTTCATTACTGCTTTAAAGATTACCGTAATTGTGTTGTAAAGTATTAACGCACTGTTATCTAGGAATAGAATTAGTGCCATGCTGATAAATGAACAAAAGCATATTGAAACCAACTGTTTAACATTGAGATTGATCTTTATTCAACTTTCTCATTCTCTTTGCAGCTTAAAACATCCTAAACTAGTTCTTCTTTTTACTTGTAGACTCTTTCGTTGTACTCTCAACGCAATACCGAACAGTCAGGCGATGCAGAGCAAATTAAAGCTGCCTTTTGGTCTTATCATACACCCATTTAAGGACCTAAGTTCTCTTCCTGTAATATCTGCAGGTGTGGAATATTTCATACTGATGGACCACAAGTTATAAATATGCTATTGCCATAAGTTGTATGTGAAACTAAATATTCTTTTCTGTTGCTGGTTACAGGAACGATTGTCCGATGCAAGCACTGCAGGACATATGTAAACCCATTTGTAACTTTCCTCAATGAAAGAAGGTGGAAATGCAACCTCTGTTTTGTCGTTAACGACGTACCTGAAGAATTTTTGCATCATCCCGTGACGAAAACATACGGGCAACCACATACACGACCGGAGTGTACTAATTCTACCTTAGAGTTTATTGGTATGGAGCCATTTACCGTTGGTGTACCTCTAATACATGTCATACAGTATTATAGTGTTAAATTTTGTTATAATATGATCCTTGGACTTCAGCCCCACAGGAATACATGGTTCGTCCACCACAGCCAGCAGTTTACTTATTCCTGTTTGATGTATCTCATGCTGCTGTAGAGACTGGTTACCTTGATATTGTTTGCCAAGTATGTAACTATATCCATACAGCCTTTTTGGAGTATATTTCACGATATACACTTTTTCACTACCAGGCGCTTCTGGACAACTTGGAAAATTTACCTGGCGACTCTCGTACCAGGATAGGCTTCCTCTCGTATTCTGGGACCATACATTTTTACAGAATGGCTGAAATGTTATCCCAGCCACAGATGCTGGTTGTGTCTGATATAGACGGTAAGTTTATTGTTATAGGGCTGCTCTGACTTCAAAACACAAGAAGACAGACTATCAACATAGTCAAAAGCAAGAGCACTGTGTTACTAAGGTTGAACAAAGGTTAAATTTCTCGCTTCTCTAGATAACTTATTCACAGCATTCATTTAAATATAGACTTCCTATTTCCTAATTCTGCTATTCAATTTGGTAGATGCCTTCATTCCCACGATGGATGGCTTACTCGTTAATCTACAAGAACGCAAAGATATCGTAAGAGATCTGCTCTGTCAGCTTCCAGAGCTTCATGCAACGAAAGAACAGACTTCATATGAGGAAATTAAGTCCCTCTCCGCTTTAGGTGCTGCCCTGCAAGTTGCTCAAAAACTTGTTGTGAGTACTTTATCACATTACAACAACATATTTCAGAAGCGTTTCCCATCACATTCCTGATCTCCATCTTGTTTTTCAAAAGTCCGCTTCTGGTGGAAGAGTGACTGTTTTCCAGCACTCAATACCATCAATCGGTCCTGCTGCTTTAAAAAATCGCGAAGATCATAACACAAGAGCCGGGGAGCAGTCAACAGAGTTGTTGAATCCGAGCACAGACTTTTACAAGAAAATAGCTCTCGAATGTTCGGCACATCAAGTGGCAATAGACTTCTTTTTCATGAATTCTCATTATATTGATATTGCAACATTGTGTAAGGAATGAGTTTATCATAAGTGTAAATTATAATGCTGTAACTTTCTCTTATTTATATGTATGTTTACAAATGTTAGCTTGTGCATCACGTTTTTCTGCTGGAGATGTGCATTACTATCCTGGTCTCCACACAACCCACAATCCATTGGAAGGAGAGCGTTTGGCAAGAGATCTCGATCGATATCTCACACGTAAAATCGGTTTTGAATCCGTGATGAGGATAAGGTGCACTAAAGGTATGCCCTTTGAACAATCAGAAACGAACTTTAATACCCAACACAACAGCAATTCCAGTTCTCTTATGTTCTCCTTTTTCTCTAGGTATTGGTATCCATACTTTCCATGGAAATTTCTTTGTGAGATCCACTGATTTGTTAGCACTGGCCAACATAAACCCGGATGCCGACTTTGGTTTGAATTTGAGCATCGAAGAAAGCTTGGCTGATCTGAGTTCTGTCTGTTTTCAAGCTGCACTTCTATATACATCTAGTAGAGTGAGTTGTTTATTACAAAAGGAAATTTGGATGAGTGGAATAGAAAACATGTATCAGTAATCTATGTGAAATGTGTCTTTGGAATGTAGTGTCTTGCAGCCTTTATTCACTGATCTTTATAAAATTGAAAGTATCCTACCATGAAAATTTAGAACAGGTTGGCATTCATCTCGATAAAATCTGAAGGTTGATTTTGGGTTTGGTCCTCTATTGCCCTATCTGTCCTTGTGTTCTCCTCATGCTTTTTAAATAGGAAACTAGTAATGCTGTTGTCATTGTGGTCACATGATTTTCAGAGTTTATTTTTCATCAATAACTAGAAGTAATACTATTTATTCCTGGAGAAATGGTGATAATTTTCAATGTGCATTTATCACTTTTCATGATAATCTAACTTGAGCATCATACCGGTGGTAAGCAATTCACAATTTTATTTAGGGAGAACGACGTATACGTGTGCACACTCTGTGCTTCCCTGTAGCTAAAACACCGGCGGACGTGTTCAATAACATCGATTCTGATGCGGTGTTATCACTTCTCTCAAAAATGGGTATGATATATGAAGCTAAAATAATCCAAACTTTTTAATGCTTAAACATGATTTGTATCTATGTTCAGCCGTGGATCGCAGTATCACATCATCGATACAAGATTCACGTGATGCACTCGTCAACGCTCTCATAGATCCACTGAAAGTCTACAAACATACTGTTTTGAATTCTGCTTCCGTCGCGGCCGCAGACACCGCTTTGCTTGTGCCACCGTGCATGAAAACCCTTCCTCTTTATTTGAGCTGTCTGTTAAAACATGTATGATTCTACATTTCAATATTTTTTCTGTATACTATACTAGTGAGTTCCTAAAGTGAGCCAACTATTTCAAATGTCAAACAATACTCCTGTCACTTTTTAGATTTGTTTTTTACGGCTCATAAAACTATACTCCTAACCAGTGTCCATTCCTACATTGATCAACACAGTAATACATAACCTTTGCTCCTTTTGACTTCGTGAGTGTCTTGTGTTCAGTTTATTCCCAGCTTCACCTGAGCATTGTATATACAGTCCTATTGTAAGATCAGGACTGTAAAGCCAATCCATTTGGCCTTTAACCTGTTTTCTGATTGATCTTATAAGATCCATTCTTTTTCTGAAAGCCGGCTTTTCGAAGTGGTGTGTCGACCAAACTGGATCAAAGGGTATTTGAAATGATAAGTCTCAAGACCCAGCCTACCATGTATGCTCTGCAGTCAATCCATCCAGATTTGTATCGTGTGGATAATCTTACTGAAGAGGTAAGTCCAATAAATATTATCTTTTGTTACAATGGGTCACTCATTATTTATTCATTTTAAAGGGTGGGATTGATGTTGAAGAGGTCATTATCCCGCAACCACCATTGCTGACTCTTTCTGCTGAATCAATCTACCAACATGGAAGTTATCTTTTAGATGTTGGCTGGAAGTTCTGCTTATATGTGGGATCACGAACTGATACTTCTTTTATCAATAACGTATTAGGATTGAAACACTATAATGATATATACGAGCCGATGGTACGTTGTAATTTCATTTATTCAATGCATCAATTCAGAAATTTAGGCTGCATGAAGAATTGCGCATACGGAACCAGTGATAGACACTGTATATAACTTATTCCAATGTAATATAGACCAAAAAAAAATGGCCCATTTGTAAAAGGGATAGAAATGTACTATATCTAAGAAATGTGTGCATGAAAACTTTTTTTCGCTAAAGGGTTTTTAATAACTCCTGCTTTTCAGTGACATATTGGTTGCTTACAATTGTTTTCTTTATCAAGTAAATTATTTAGCATTTAGAGGTATAGAAGTGATACTATTAGAAGTTCAATGAATGCACAAATTTATATTCAGTATTCACTTCCCGATCTTGAAAACCCACAAGCGGAAACTTTCCATAAGTTCATCGACTGGCTAAGGGACCAGCGGCCTCATTATGCTCCTCTTCAAGTGATACGGCAAGTTCATAATTTATTATTATTGGTTACGGTTCATTGTATAACTGTTATACTATAACAGCACATAATGTTATGCATTTGACCAGAGAGGACAGTAGAGACCGGTATAAAGTGATTATGTACCTTCGCCAAGATCGGACGGAATCGGCTATGTCTTTCCAAGAATTTCTGCAGCATGTACAGCAACAGATCAAAAAAAAATAATAATATCACAAAAAATAAAAACCTATCGTTCTGCAATATATACATTTTATTTTCGATTTTACCAATTGTTGATTGTTTACATTTAACAATGTCGTAGCGTAGATGCCTCACCAAAATAAAACTACTTATCTGATCTGGGGTAGGTAGGCCTTGACCGGCTTGTAACGCTTGTACAGACGCTTGTCCTTGTATTGACGAAATGTCGTAATCTTCCACTTATAAATTTAGTTTACATAGAGAATGAAGAAACATAGGTAGGAATGCGGTTCGTGTTTCACATCATACATTTAACAAGTTAATCAATTGTACCAATATTTATTGCATATACCGTGTTGCGAAATTATTCTATATTATCTAGCCAGTTTATTGAGCGCTATGCACAAATTTTTGATTAATCATTGTTGGGTAGCATGCTGTGAATTTTGGAAAACAATTCAGGCAACAAAATCAGCAATGGTTGCAGCTAGTTGTGAAGTACCACCAGTTAAGCATGCCTTTTAATGAAATTGTTTGCAAATTCTGTTTTTTTTAATTGATCCTTAGTCAAGGGAGTATGAGATTTAAAAACTAGGTTCATGATTTTTCTGTCACGGGTATGTTTGAATGTAATCATAGGTTTGTTACTCAATTTTATCACCCTTTCCAGCTGGTACAATAAACAATTTGTGCATCAAAAAATAAAATCTAGATGAACTATTGGATTATCTTGCAGTCCATTCATTTTGTCAGAGAAATGATCGTGGATGCTACCAAATACTCCGGATAATATCAAGATATATTTGGGAGCCGAATGCATAGTTTTATGGTCAATTAATGTTGTGATTTTTAATTCTCAGCATGGCAGAGTAAAATCAGTCTAGTTCCATGGAATGACAATTTACCTCCGCTTGGATGCTTGAAGGACTACATGTACCAAGGTCAAGCTTTTCAGGGAAGGTGACTTTGTTCAATTGAATTACGTGTTTCTTATTACATAGAAGCATTAATACCATATATTTTTACAAGGGCTTGTACATCTCCTGTTTACCAAATTACTTAGGCATTTGGCTATTAGACGTGCAGGGGATTATGCAGACTAAACGTACCCTAGAGTCATTTGACATTCCAGTAACTATTTTGAAACCGAAATATAATACTACTGGTTCCGATGCCTACCATTAATTTCCAAATTGCTTTCGAGACCCTGGATTAGTTCTAACTGCATTAGTAATATTCCTATTATTGCCAGGAGAAATAATAATACGAGTTCCAATCAGAATTATTTATTTCTATCAACATTTCAATCAGCAGATAATAAAAATAAAATGCAATGGAAACCCAATTCTATTTTACTAAGTGTGTACAAGTCACTGCCATAGATAATGTTGGCTAACCAATCATCATAGAAGTCGCAGAGACTTTTTTTTTATATTAAAACCTTCACAAAACAACTGTACAATGTAAATGAGGACACCTGTTTTGATTTGTTGAAATGTATTAAAGCAAAGAGCTAGCTACATGATAAACTAAATATTAAAAGCAAAATGACCCCTTCACTTTAACACAAGTGTTAAACTGAGATAACAGACAGATGGAGAACATCTGTGCAGTAGTCAGTAGAACGGTATAAAAGTTGTAGTAGAAAAGAGAGGTGAACCAATGGGCAGTGTGAAGATGTTAGTTACATCTGGAGCATGATCGCTCTATTCACATTTTTCTTAGAAACATTCTTTCTTGTTACGAGCTTGATATGAAATGTCGTAACAACAACAATCCATTAAAAACATGAGCATAAATTCTGGTTATGGGAATATTAACCAATTCAAAATGTTTCGAATGTGGCTTCATTTTCAGCATCCTATTCCTACAGAAACATTAGCTTTAGGGCGCTTTCTGTTGGCCTTTCTTGCCGATGAGTGACTTGTGGATGTGAGGGATGACACCTGAATTATAAACAAGAATTTAGATGCTGCCCAAGAAATATAAAGCCTCTGCTGTGTTTTTAAAATGCACTAATCTACCTCCTCCGGCAATGGTGGCTTTGATCAGGGAATCTAACTCTTCATCTCCTCTGATTGCCAGTTGCAAGTGACGTGGTGTGATTCTCTTTACCTTCAAATCCTTACTGGCATTACCTGCCAACTCCAACACCTATAAAGAAAGTGATGTTTTATTTCAATTTCAGATAATAGGACTGGGTGAAAGGTTGTGATCTTACTTCAGCCGTGAGGTATTCCAAGATAGCAGCACTGTAAACTGCAGCAGTCGCTCCAACACGTCCATGAGAGGTAGACCTGTTCTTCAAATGTCTGTGGATACGTCCAACAGGGAACTATGCAATATAAATTGTAAGTTGTATTTCACCATCCAGAATAGCATTCAAAAGCAACTACGACAATGCTCACCTGAAGACCAGCCCTTGCTGACCGTGAGATAGCTTTCGCCTTAGCCTTCCCGGAATCTTTTCCAGCTTTGCCTCCAGCCTTAGGATTGTAAATAAACAGTTGAAATTCACAATTTCACATTTCTAACCAAACTAGACCTTTACTAGGGGCAAATCCAACATTTGTAACAATAGTAATATATTCTTCTTGATGCAAATAAAGATGACGCATAGCATATCTTACATACTTATTCCGCGTCAGTACGAAACCAGGCGACAAAATATTATTTTTGACTAACGGTCCTTTAATGGTGAGATTAAGTGCAGAACGTAACAAAAAATTATTTATAACATTCATTACCGAGTTCTGATACTAAATTGCAGCAACTTACCATATTTTTTCAAGATTCAAAGTCCGTACGCCGAGAGAAAATACGTCCGTTAACTAGCGTTGCTTGCGCGAAATGGTCACCTGACCGGATAGCGTACAAATGATATAACTGTTACGTCACGCGCTCTCAGCCAATAGCAAGGGAGAAAACTTATTCAACGGCAGGGCGCTTGTTTCTTCCCGCGTAAATCCAAGAGGGATTTGAATTAATGCCAGTTATATGAGACATAGGAAATAATGAACATACTGTAGAGCACAAACTCACTAATATTTAGAAGGGCCTATAAAGTATGGAATTTGAATTAATAATCCTTAAGGGTATAAAAAACAATTCGATTACTTACCTATAGTCCTATACAATGCAGTAGTCATTATTAAGGAACACTCATTTGTCTGGAATTGTCGGAATTATTCTATGATATTGTTACTAATTTTTATGAAATAGCATTTCACCAGAACAACTATAGTTAGTTACCTGTTACTGTTTAAGAACACTGTAAATAGTGCTCAATAGCGCCAAAAATATATATACAGTGTAGTATTGTAACATTACCTTGATGTCGTATTTAACTCTTGCACTTTGGTTTGGTTCTCATTCGTATCACTCTTATATAGTTTTTAGTTGTTGCTTTTATAATTTGGTTTTATTTGTTATATATGCTTCGATGTAAGAAATTGAAATGACCTATTTCTTCAAAGGAACATTATGTCTTATTGTTAATAAAG
The DNA here is from genome assembly GCA_013436055.1 of Halocynthia roretzi. Taxonomy (NCBI): domain Eukaryota; kingdom Metazoa; phylum Chordata; class Ascidiacea; order Stolidobranchia; family Pyuridae; genus Halocynthia; species Halocynthia roretzi. Next base: position 38,276 of record QRAM01000174.1, on the reverse strand, counting down.
GATTGTAATTGATTTCATAAATTTACAGCATTACCGCTTTGCTTGAATGAATTGAAAAGTCTGAGGAACAGCTACTTACTCTTCTGTTTCGCACATTAGTCCGATATCTCTTCTGTAATTCCATCCCCAGGAATTCTAGTGCGATTATAGTTACTGTTTTTTTGGTTGAAATTGTCGCCGTCGCTTAAAGTGAAATATTGTAAATGCCGGTATTAATGATTTTTCAACATATGCGATAATTTACGTTGGAGAGAACGGAAAAGACGCAATCGTTGGTAAAATGGAAACATGCATAACGCAGTTAGGTCTTTGAACAATATAATTTATGGTATGATCTAAATTCAAATCTATCAGTATTTTATGCATGTTTCAAGAAATAAGATGTGATGTAAGTACTTATTCCATTTTAACAACGTAACCGTCACGCCTTGCGATAATCAGCTCACGATTATATTTCTTTTTTATTTAAATAATTTAGAGCTCTCCGCAATTGACGGACGCTTGGTATATTTTGTATTCTTCCGATGGAATTAGTCCACTAATGCAGCCTAATATGGTACGCGGTTAGACTTTTTGTTTATATCCTACATTTTAAATGTTATATTACTCTCTTGATATCTTTTCTGTAATCAATATATCGGTTAATAAAGAAATATTAAAAGTAGAAAATGCTACTAGCGATTGCGCGGATGGATATAATCGTTTACTGAAAAATGTGTTGATGTTTATTTTTATGCTATTATAAAATCATTGCATGGACAACATTCTTCTATGAAGTGTTTACTTTTTGTGGTTATATTGGGGTAAATTCGTCTTAACATATTAGGTTTATCACTGATTATTACACGTTGTCCTTAATATGTGATATATTTGTAAGACACCCCAGCTGTCACGTAAGAGAAATTATAAAGCTATTTTAGTTGGTTAAGTTGAGAGTGGCTTTGTTACTGGCGATTTGCTAGTGTGAATAAACTTTCTGGGAAGGCAGCAGTAGAATAGCAAATTTAGCAATCGAATAAGCTAGTATAAGTGGAAGGGCTTAATCCTAATTGCATTGAGAATATAGCTTTAATATCATAAAATGACATACCTGAAGTACAATATATTTATCAGCTGTGGTAAGGAGCTGTTATTCATTTCCAATATGCTAAAAATAATAACATTTCTCAACACCACTATATTGCATCTGTAATCCTTTTTTTGGGTTCGGCCAATAATCAATTCTTACTTAACCATAGTCTGTCAAATTCAAGTAACTATTTAGTGATTAATACAACTCCAGTATTGTCACATGGACACTCAGGGTTATGGTTTGGATTCGGTCTAAGGCTCTAAGCTTGTAGCGCTATACAAGGATACTGAGGAAAGCTGAGTGCTAAAATATACCAGATAATTAGAACTGTGCGCTATTATCCGAGGGTTAGTATTTGAAATTTTTCTGAGAGTAAGGGTAATTTAACAATAATCCCACCCCTCATTTTAGCAACCCTAACCAAACATAACCAGGTTTTTTGGAGGGACCCTGCTTCAAACTAGTCTTTCTAGTGAGTTTTTCTAGTTAAACCAGTACCGTCTTTACCAAGAGTATTTGTTTACAAGCAATGGTCTACACTGAAAGCACAAGAAGGAAAAACTCACTAAAAATAAAGGACTAGCCTATAATATCATACATTTGAGACACCCTATAGAGTAGATAGTACTTTATCAAGTTCTTGGCTATGTTGTCTTGTCATTGTGTTCATCCTTTCATATTTGTGCCCTCTGAATCAATTCATTGTTTTATATGTTAAGTTGTTAGATTACTGTACGTGTAATAAACATAAACCTCGAATATCAAATTTTTCATCACTCACCGGAAGGAAGTATCAGTTCAACTAAGTTTGGCAGGTAACGTTTGTGAAGTAGTAATAGGGGTTTCGGCTAATTAGTCAACTCATTGATCGGAGTGCTGATAGAGCCCATGGGTATACGCCTTTTCAAATATATATTCAAAAAAAGATTCTTCTGATCAAACATGCATTCAGCAAATTACATGGTGTATATTATGGCAAATCAATCCTAATGTCACACTGCTCATTGCCTATTGTGTGCCTAGAAATCCCTATATAATCCTTAGCAATATTCATCTGTGTGCATTTTATATTGTAGCTATGTATTCTCTATTATAGAATTCACCCAAGAGGATGTTGTCGTTTGGCAGTGGTACGACCGTAGTCAAAAGGCTTTTGGCTGTAGGTAAATGCGACCTCAATGCCCAAGATGAAAAATTTGCAGAGAAAAGCATTAGATTTCTCGTTAACAAAAAGAAACCTAAATTGACGGAGGATGTAGAGGCGGCTGTCATGCAACAAACATCAAAGACGAAATGTATTGTGATATACTGGTAGGTGTTTGCAAGCTTTTTACTTGGTCATGTATGAGTTCTCTTCTGGTCTTATCATAATGTTACATTCATCATACCTTTCTCATTTTCATTTACTTCATATTTATGGAATGACAATTCTTTGTGGTAAGGATAGGTTTACAAAACTTTTTATGTACAGTTTTCACGGTTGATTTTATTGGCTACAACTTCTTAAACTCTTGTTTTGGATAACTTTTAATAGTAAGGTAATTGATCAAGATTTTGATTTTGTACTCGGGAACATTCATTATCAAGTATAGCACATTTATGTAAATACTTTTGTCATTTATCTAAAAATAGTTGATCATATTCTGAAAATCCAATGCGTCCGTCACCTTGAGGGCAGCTTTGTTTGCATACCATTGTGTTTTTTTTAAACATACATTTCATACCCATACCAGAGTTAGTTATTTTGATCCTACTCATTTTTGTTTTTCTCTTTGCAGGTCTGACTGGAAAAATCATGTACGAAGCAAGCTTGATATTGGAGGTATTAACGGAAGGTAAGTAACAACATAAATATAGTTTGAATATTACATTGAAAACCGTTATACTAAAGCTCGTAATCATGAAAGTGCATGTTAATAATAATATATATTCAATATGTCACTAGTTTCTATCTCGGGTTTCACGTTTAGACTGCGTAACCGATCGTTTTTCATTTTTTCTGTGTATTAGTGGGGTGATGCAGCCTTGTACGACCAGCTCTGTGATTTTTCGCATTAAAATTCAGGCATATGGTTATTTTAAGAGTTTCGGTTTTCATGTCGCTACCATTGTAGTTTCTCTACAAAAGGTCGTGGTTGTGAGGTAAATTATCGGTAACTTTAGTTTCAGGCGTCTTTTGCTATTTCAACTATGTTGTTAAAAGCAACAGTCATTTCTCCTTCGTTAATCTCATAATTCGTATCCAGTTTAGATCTTTGTACTATAAGCTATATATAGAGCATGCCCGAGACATGGAAAAACAATCGAATAAATTCTCAATTTCATGCATTTCAGCTCTGCTGAATATAGATATATGAAGCTTTCTGTCATTGTTATCCTAATATTAACATGTATGCTCACATGAAATCATAATGCTGCTGCACTTTTGCGTAATCAACGAAATATTCATTTGTTTTTTGTTTGTTTGTTCTCTAACCAAAATCGTGTATCACAGAAGACTTAACATTGATGTTGAAGCTGAGCATAAATGCTAAGGCTAAGAGAGGAAATGGAGTTTGATAAACTTATGATGATTGATTATAATAATCCACAGTTATACATGATACTAAACCACAATTTGTTGACACAATGTTATTTTGAAAGCATGAATTACACCAGTGAAGAGTTCTAAGAAAACAACCACTGATTCTAATGTTTTCTCTTCTTCCCTGTTCAGTTACAACAACGGTTCGACAGATATAGCTTCACACAAGCTCCACCCCCATGTCTGGTTTTGCCGGCTTTGGAGATGGCCAGATCTGACCTCGCAGGTTGAATTGCGTGCAATACCATCATGCGAATGCCCATTTGATCAGGACAAGGATCAGATATGCGTTCAACCATATCATTATTCCCGTGTCGAGGCACCAGGTCGGTCCTCTAATGTTTTCTAGTCTAAGTTATACTTTTTTCAAACATTCAACGTTATGCAAGTTATTTTCATCTGGGTATTAAGTTAAGTCACTTTCTTGCAGGTTAAGTCAAGAAATTCCTGGTAACTCAGTACAGTATTATCGTAACTCACTACAGTATTGTGGTTATCTGAATTCAAAAGAAGTTAACTACATTAAATGTATTTGATCATGGGCCTCAGACTTGTGCTTGACCAAAGTAATGTTTCAGTTGCGTCTTACTACTAGAAAGTCTTGTAGCTTTATAATTTGCGGCTCCTTAGTTAACGTTAGAGGTTAGGTCACATAAGACAATGGAATAAGATATAGATATAAGATAAGGAGTTTTACCTGTTATTTACTTACAGTATTACCGCCTGTATTGGTCCCGAAGGTCACCGGTGAGAACCTTCCTTCACGAGACGAGCTACCGCCAGTAAACTTAGAAGGAGGAACCATACCGAATGCGACGTATTCCGATGGCCTTGAAACACCCCAGTTCGGATTGCCCCCGGGTGAGTGCCTTTTTTATAAGTTACGATTAAGATAACGATAATAGAATATGAATCCTATGACACGAAGGATTCGGTATCCAACAGATAGTGAGGGTGGAAAATGCTAAAGTACCACATTATCAGGGAGTTGATAGCTTACACTAAACTGAGCTATCAAAGCATGATTCCTACCCTTGATGCTTTGTATATCAGCGAGTTAGGGTTTAGGTAAGAATACGTGATATTGTAAATTATTTTTAAAATGTATACATTGCTAACCTAAAATATTGGTATACAGAGGTCCTTCCTACCAGCATACTTCCTAGCATAGGTAGGAATATGATATAGTAGTACCCATTAACATCTACATAAAACAGAACAACCCCTTACATATGTAATGTACAATAGATATTCATGGGTGAGATCTTGGTGTTAAATCTTTTCAAAATATGACTTTCTGATGCAATACCTTGAGTGGTTGATGATCTCCTATTACTAGATTTTATTTCGAATCTTTTCTCTCAAAAGACACACCCCCTCCAGGATACATGAGTGAAGATGGAGAATCAACAGAACAAGACTGCTCGATGAACAGTCCTGCATCGATACACTATGCTTCAGGTAAGGTCACATTCGTGTTGCATGTTGAGAATGCAATGCAGTGCTAGTTGTCTTTTTTTATTAAGTACTTTCTCTTATCTGTAGGTGTTCATTTCGATAGTTCACTTATTTTATGATTTCTACTTTTCTTTCAATATCAGTTTCAGATAGCATTCCACACGGAACAGTATCCAGTTCACTTATTTTATGATTTTTACTTTTCTTTCAATCTCAGATTCAGATAGCATTCCACACGGAACAGTGTCCACGTTTCTTGGTATATCTTGTGAATTTATTTATGAACACCAGTGACAGTTGTGACGATGAATTGTTCTGGATAATTTTCTCTTTGCAGACGCACAACCTGTCGCCTATTGCGAGCCACCATTCTGGTGCTCAATATCGTACTACGAAATGAATCAGCGAGTTGGCGAGACCTTCCACGCGTCACAGCCTTCTCTCACTGTCGATGGTTTCACAGATCCTTCGAATTCTGAGAGGTTTTGTCTCGGTCTGCTCTCCAATATTCACCGCGTAACTCAAATAGAATTAACCAGGCGACATATAGGTACATTCAGATTGGCCACATATAATTATATCACCATAAACACAGGTTTTTAGCCTAGATATCCTATATTGTAGCAGTGGCAAAGCCTTGCATTGCCAATAACTGCATTCCAAATTGCGTGGATTACATATATGTACTTGTACTAGGTAGTATTGTGTTATGAATTTCTTAAACCAATTGTTTTCTCCATATCAGGTAAAGGTGTGAGGTTGTACTACATAGGAGGCGAAGTGTTTGCCGAATGTCTTAGCGAAAGTTCCATATTTGTCCAAAGTCCTAATTGCAATCGACGTTATGGGTGGCACCCAGCCACCGTAGTTAAAATACCACCAGGTACATAAAACTTTTTTTAAATTTCTTTCTGTTCGGCTGCCAGTAATTGCAGGATACCTACTGATTTTTCCTGGCTGGTAGTTTTCAAGTAAGCTAAGTCACTTATATTTTATATGTGTTATGTATGTATTTATTCAACTAGAATTATGTATGTTTTTTCAGGGTGCAATCTAAAGATATTCAATAATCAAGAGTTCGCAGCCCTGCTCTCCCAGTCCGTTAATCAGGGCTTCGAGGCAGTTTATCAATTGACAAAGATGTGTACGATACGTATGAGCTTTGTCAAGGGATGGGGGGCGGAATACAGGTAGTGTGATTTTGCGTGACTCTTAATGACTCTGTATAAAAAAAATTTGTGAATTCTAGACGACAAACTGTCACATCAACGCCTTGCTGGATCGAATTGCATTTAAATGGTCCTTTGCAATGGCTAGACAAAGTCCTCACCCAAATGGGGTCACCACGTTCTCCTTGTTCTTCAATGTCTTAAGAGGTATGTGTGTATTGCAATTATTGAAGGTCAAACAACTGCTAATCTAATGTTTTTTTCCCAGGTCTGGGTTTTCGAAACAGTACAGTGCTCGTCGAGCTGTCACAGCATCCACTAGAGTCGAACTTATAATGAGGTGGTCCCCTGTGCCCTGTGGCCCGTGACACGTCTTTGACATAGACTTGATGGTTTTTGCATTATGGATGCTGATCCCCCGCCCAGTTTTTTACACATTGTTTTCCTGACAAAGCAAGAGGGGCCATGAAATCGCAGAATGGCTGGTTTTTATAACCGTCTCTGATTTTCTCAGTGAATTTTGTTTGCATTAGAGGAATGAACTCTTCTTCTCAAGACATTTGGTACAAGAAATTTTAACCGGGCACCGGTAGATTTTACATTTCTCTTACGATATAATACATGACCTACAGTCAGCCGCTCTGTTCCCACTTTACTAATTCTCTGTTCCATGCTCTACGACCGACTACTGTGCACTCCACTTGACTCTCTTTGCGTCTGCGTTGGTTTCAGTCTTTCTTCGTCTGTTTAGCATAATTGCTTAAATTGTTTGAAATATACTATACCGGATTGTAAGACGAAAGAGTCTGTGATAAATACGCAACTGCCATGACTTTGTTAGCTGCATGTCACTTACCTCGCACTGCTGCTACAATGATTCAGCATACTGGCCAATACCACTTGCACTTGTACAGCGACTGATTAAGGTGTCGTTACTTTTTCGTTGCAATTTACACCCTCAATCAGTGTGGAAGTTTTGATACTCAATTCTTCACGCCAAACTAACATGCTCAAACCCAGCTACCTGGCGAACAATTTAATTTTTACAGGCAGTCAACTCTTATTCTCTTCTATTAATATATAGATGGATATATATATTACAACTTATGTGTCACTGAACGCAACATGCTTCATGAGTGAAATGCATTTGTCAGAATAACTATCGCATGTCCATCAGTATGTAATTGTATACAAGAGTTCTGTCTCAGTTTGAATTTAGTTCTGGTTGTGTATTCTTCATCTGATCTGAAGTATCCTTGTCCAAATCTTTATTACCTTTTGATTTTAACTGGTCTAGGAATAATATGGTGGGTGAATTACTAACTGAAGTGTATATGTAGACATGATGGTTGCTACTAAAACTTCAAAATGATGTCTTGAATCCATTGTTCCATAGTTCTTTTATCAGGATATCATATGTTGATTTCGCACAAAAGTGATTTGCTATGTGTGTCAATTTTTGGCCTTGGAATGTAATTTTCTATTTAAACCAGCAACTTGCTCACTATTTTATTCCTCTCGGAGTGGATGTCTCTGTCTGTAAATGAAATGGGAATGAAATTGCCTCATCTTCTTCGCATTGTAAATGAAATATTCTGGTTTGTTAATATGTAGTTGCTGCACAGATCGGCACATCCTCCTTGTTCTTGCCAAAATAGTGCTTGTGGTCCACCTGATGTTGGGAACTTGAAACATGTGAATTATTGTTATGCATAATGTCAACACTCTTATAAGACGAAGATTTTTTGGTTGGTACAAGTTCCATTATTCGTTGTAGTTCTCCTTGGCTAGACTTGTTTGCCAAACTGACCTCAAACTCGTATCACTTAGGTTTATATATGTGTATTGTGTAATATATTGTGAATACTTGTTTCCAGTATTGCCGCGAAAAGTTCCCACATGAAAAAATAAAAGTAATGAAGTGAACTGCTGCCAAACTTGCTTTTACATGTAACCATCATATTACAGTAAATGGCATGGTCCTAATTACTTGTGCATGTAAAATAAGCTTGGGATTCGTGGGGGATCGATTGCTATCGACTCGGTGCATGTACTCAGTGACGTCCTTGTGCAGCTTTTAATTAGATTAATTATATTTGGGATAAGGAAGGATACTTTGTGCTGTGCTATACTAGTTACAACCTTCTTGCATTACTAAGTTGAATATTAAGCGGGCGTGTAAACTTCATCAGATTTTTATTATAAAAATACAGTCTACAAAACTTTTAGTTGCAAGGTTGTTTGAAATCTCCTCCACCGCAAAGGAAAGCATTTTAACTAAACGTTTATTTGATGTTCTCATCGCGGAGTAGATGACATATTAACAACACGAACACATTCATATAGCTGTCAATCCCTACCTTACTTGCGATAATTATGAACTTCATAAATAGTGTTACTTACCAATATCCCTTTTTACCAGGACACACACGGGAAACAAAATGTCTTTCATAGACTTAATAAATTTTGTAATAATTAGAATCTATTTTATAGATAATTGGTTCAGTGATTTTAATTCTATTGTTCCGACTAACAACAAAGGAATAAATATTCAGAATAAAGTACTCATTAAAATAAAGGATTGATTTCATCGAATTACATACAGTATTAGCAATAAATTGGTGATGTAAGATCAATATATAGCCGGTCTTACCGATTCCGAAATGCAGTTAGCCGCCCGTGTAGTCGGGCAAGTAGTAATCGTATTCCGGAGTAGAATAGGGTACGTCATTTTGCATTAACAAGATAATAACTGCAAAGGCCCATATTGTTATTGCAATCTTTATTCCGGCGTTAGCTAGTTTTCTTCCTTTGAGAGAGAACAGCCAAGCTTCCTGAACTTTATTTTCGGCAAGTGCTTGCTTTACCTAAATTTTCATTCAAGTTAACGGTCAAGAATATTGCAGAGGATATAGAATCGTAGTCGCTAAGGATTATACCTTCCACATGTAGTACAGAGCAGCTATTCCGAAGGGAGAACAGCAAAAAAATGTCGCCACAAAAGCAAGAAAGAGACTTCGCTTCATAAGATTTATCTTCCCCCTGCTCCTCTTGCGTACCTTGATATATAGAAAAGGAGTATAAATAAAACTTGATTGAATCTACAACACTAGTACAACTTTTAGGACATGGGGCTGGTTGGTTCGATACTCTTCCTTGCCTTACCCTATTGCGTATCCAGTGCTTTCCCAATGATCCATGTATATTCACGATTTTATTTTTGGTAGCGAACGATCCGTTCAGTTGTCTGGTGGTCAGTGGAGTGCAAAGCTTGTTGTTTCTTTTCTCATCGACTGTATCGTCGAAGTTGGATAGTTCATAAGTGCTGCTACAAGCGTTACCTGTACTTTCACAGGATGTGCTTGTTGGAAGGAGCGCTGCATGTCCTTGTTTGATATTATCGTCGGTAATGTTAAGATTTCCGTTGTGTTCTAATCGCTCAGTAGGATTATCAGGAACAAAGATACCTTGGTTTCCTACCACAGATGTTCCGTGCACTGGATTTTCATGAAAGTTGAATTGATAGGCGTGATATTGTTTAAAAAAACTCCGTTTTGACATCGCGTCCTTCCAGGCGAAATTCCCTTGAGACGAATTTCCTGAGCTGCTCCCAATATTACAAAGCGGAATGCAGGATTGTCGTGTTACACTTTTCGCCGTGTAGGGTTTAGAAAGTCTCCAAGACTCATTGCAGAACGCACTCTCCTCGCGCTTGATCAACACTGGCCACATCTTTATACAATGTTTAATAACTAATGCGTCTTTGATACCCGAACTCCTCGTTTTACCAGACATGGTGCCTGAGTATATCCCAATCCCCGAGTATATAAATGAATAGATAAAAATGACATGCTTATTAAATTTTCAAAACACAGCCCCTATTGATTACTAGAAATCATCGAGTGAATCAACGAAATGTCGTAACATCGTTAGTAAAAAAATATACAATAACTTTAAGAAAACTTCTAAAACTGATAGTGACGGCAGGCAAAAAGTATATATCATATTTGAAAACAGCTTAGAAATGAAACAAACTGCCAAGAATTCTTAGCTATTTTCTGCAGTCCTCGCACATGGGCAATACAAACCCCATTAGTCTTATTCTGGTTTACCAAGCGTTGTGTGGGTCCTCGAATATTCCACGTCTCAATCACAACGAACGTGCTTGAGATGAAATTAAGCATTTACCTTCTTTGATTTTTTTAGTTACCCCAGACTCTCATTGACTACAGGAGTAAACGCTAAGTTCGATAGCAACATAGATTCCAAGTAAATTTAAGTCCTGCATTAGATTAGGAGATTGCCTTCTAGTAAAGATTTCTAGAACTAAGATATCTTCGGTCTTTCTAGAGGATTCTTGCAATCAAAAGCGACTTACCTCGTCACATAACCATTAAAACTGTAATTCAACATCAATAATGCATAAGTTTTAGGTGGGTCGATTTGCTTAAATCAGATTTGAACGTTTTTCGCGCTTTGAAAAAAAGGCCAGTGTAAATATTTACTTCCTAAATATTTCCTTGCATTTAAACAACGACAAGAAAAAAAACCACAGTATTCCGGATCGTTTCAGGTCGATTAGTTTTATCTCCGAATGCTTCTGCTTAGTTGTTGGAGAGATAAAAGAGTTGAACTTATGAGTTCAATGGTGGTTCCGTGTATACGTTATTGTACTTTACGAATCCATCTGTATACCTGAATATTGCGGTATTATCTTAAGATCAAATCAGGGGCGGAGGGCCACAATAGCATTCGAACAATGCCCAGTGGCTCTCTGGTTTGGATAAAAATCCTTTAAACAATGTCACGGAAACTCCTGCCGCTGTCCCTGGAGATTCACCGCTATATATCTAAATGTCGCGCCTGACGCTTCATAATTATTGAGTAGTGAAATCTATAGCTATTTGCTGACTCCACTGAATGTTGTGGACTAATGCGCCAGCCCAGTTGATGAATGGTGCCCGGTTATAAGACCCAGTTCGCTACGGTATCGTGTGTTATGTATACACTAACGAATTCGTAAAAGTAATTATACTAACCTTAAGTTAAGTCACTTTTAATTACGCATTTTCAATTAAAATGGATTGATCCGTAATTTTTAATCTCTTCATTTCCAGAAAACTAGGCCATAAATTGAAAAATTCGAGGAACAATCGTTCACAATCAATTACAGAATTCATCTGCTCATTCATCTTCGTCTTCATTCTAATTGCATGTGAAAAAAATTATTCATTTCAGACTATCTTGATACGCAGAGATATCATTGTCATGTACTATACTAGTTTTTCGTACTTGAAAAAGCGATGTAACCAGCTAACTCTAATCATGACTAAAGCACTTGATGCCAATTTTGAGAGGGGCTGACATAATATACATCCCTTATCTTAAATCATTTTTATAAATTATATGCGAGATACAAGCTCATGCAAGATATTTTCCTTCCAGTCATTGTAATCTGTACTATGCATGCCTGTGCTAAACGCCTTCTCTGTAGATTCACTTGGGAGCTTTTTCATTCTCTATTCCGATTACAAAACGTCTAACTGCAATTAACCCCAGCGAAAACGATTGACCCTGATTGAATATTCAAAATTGGATTAACGCCTGTCGGACGTTGCATCGAATTTATTATTTTCGTTCAGAACTATGTATATCTTAGCTAAATTTCGGCCATTTGAATAATAGGTTTACGCAAACAGTGAGGCTGTCTACCTACCTTCCTACCTTCAACTATGCTATTCTTCTAGAAGAATTTCATGGCTTATGAAGGTAGCGAGAAATGTCACTTTCGTCAAATTCAATATAGGAGAGGGAATTCGTGCCCATGGTTACATCAAAATAGAAAATAAGAAAAATTTTAGCAATATATTGATCGAGACCATTGGTCTTGAGAAAATAATCTGGCTATGTGATTCGTCTTATACGACGACAATTTTCGGCTTGTGCCATGGTTTATGGTAGGACATCTGTAATTGTGGGAAATTGTATGGGGATTCCATAGAATCACACGACCTCGAGTAGGAATATCAACTTGGTGCAGAAATATATATATTATTTAATATGTAAATCCAGACATTACTCATTAACCGGATGCTCTGAGCAACTCATAAAGGGAGATTTCGATGTAATTAGTATTCATATTTTATTTATACCACATCTTTAAAATTATTAAATTATGATATTAATTATGATATTTTTTGTTCGAAGAAATAACTTTCTAGAATAAATACATATATATTTGACAGTTATGTTTATCCTTAGTACTCTACTGCATTTCCATTCCCCTTAGCATTAAGAAAATAGCGTTTAAAGTGAATTAGTCAAATCGAACTACCAAATTCTATGCATTATTGATGACAATTTGCTGCCAGTTTATTCGCAATCTAACAGATGAATCACATCCTATTGTTCGAAGTTTGAAAACACCGGGCCAGTCTATGGTGATGGTCGTGAAATCATACATTTGACATACAACCCATATAAACATTTATTAAAACTACACTGATGAATCCTCCAAGCATGCCAGTTAAATCGGATATGAGCTGTGTTTGTTTTTCGAGTGATTTTATATCAGGAAAGATAAGTGGATGGATGTTGTCGCTTATACCTCCTGGGATTGTGGCTGACTAAAATGCGCTCATAATGTCACGTATTGAAGATACGAAACACTGTATCGCCAGCCTATTTTTGTTCTTGAGTCATTTCTGTTCCGACCTTTGCGCGAAGGAGAATGAATATGTACATGTAGAAAGTGATCTCTAACACGTCGTTGTTGTGTCAAAGTAGGGTCAATGAACAATTTGCCGCGTTGTCAAATGCGACGCCGTGACGTATTCGGATGATCGCGACCTCGGATGATGTTCGATAAGCAATGAGAATGCGCCCGTTAAAATGGCGTCGGATTCTACCTTGTGTGCAGCGAAATCGTGAGACTAAAGTGATCTAAAATCTGTAAAAATTCCAGTACTGTTGAAACGAAGAAGCACAGGAAACGTATAAATCGCATGGACTGTAGTATCAACCCATATATTATTGACACATGTTGATTTTGGAAGTGTTCGTTGAGAATGACTGAAAAGTCAAGCTAGACATTGGAAGCTTATGGTCATCATTGTTATAACAGCCAGCATCGCTGTACGTTCTATGCCAGAGGCATGCAGGCTTAATCGATTTATATCCTAATAACGTTTGGGCGAGAGTCGGACGATTTTTTTCCCCTTGCAAACTTCTGCTGTCGTGATTACTTATTTCGAAGGCGGATAGACTAAAGAGCCGCATCAGCGCGTAGCCTAATCAATTTTAGAGCGATAGAAATCCACGTTTTGACGTACGTGTTATTATAAGGAACAAGAATACAAGGTCGGTTCGCCCCTGTGTGTCGGATATTGATTTATCCTCTGCCTATGTTTTCATAATTTAAAGGGGAGATATATCGCTGTTTTGCTTAGGAGCTGACTGTGCAGGTTGGTGCTGTGCTATGGAAGTAAGTTTTGCACAGGAATTTCATCGGGGGATAACTAAACACAGTTGTTGTAGCCTAGAAGTGAACTATACTAATTATGACATACTTTATTAGGTTGATAATAATCTATTATTTACAACGAATCCTACAGTGAGTGAGTCAATCACAGTTTTTGTTTTAGTTAGTAGTCACCGGGAGAAGTTAAGAAGAATATACTTATTTCTGTAAGTGCTACCATGTCTGTGACAAAAATCAAGAATTCAGACTGCTGTAGTTCAAAAGAGGCTTTAGTAGTTAGACACTGCGTGACCCTTTGGCCGAGGCCAAGCGGTCATCACATGGTTCCAGTCAGCAGGCTACTGCCAATGGCTGACGATTCTTCGCGATTTTCGAACAATCGGTCAACGAAAAACGCCAATCGACAGTCTTGCATTCCTCTGTGTAACATTGAAAGTAGCTCAGGAACATCTTCGCATGCTAATTTCATTTGGAAAGAAGCTTTAATGAAGAAAAGATTTTTAAGGAAATCCAGGTTCGATGAAGGCTGTTCGTACGTTTCAAGAAATCTTGTACAAGATGGAAATGCTTTCGATCATTGCAGCACCGTTTCCGATCGGCGTATGCAGCCGGCAGATTGGAACGGGAGTCATAACAATTTTAATATGAAATGGGGCCTGAGATATCCATTTGGACTTGCTGTTACGGAGAGCTCCTACTCGGTTACCGAGAGTTCGGAAAGGAATACAACCTACGTGGAATCTTACATTGAAAATACGATCGATGGGAATAGTACAATCGAAGACATTCAATCTACACCACTTGCAGTAACAGCGCATCAACTGCAGTCGTTGGAAACGCCGAATATTATTGTCAATGTTCACGGAAAGTCGAGGAAGCAGTATCGGCGCAACAAGATTGATTCTCGGGTAGGAATGATAATATGTTGATGTGGCGTAAGAAAAATTTTGAATCTTCAGCTGGATGTTCTCTGTTAAGCGTTTTGCAATAGCACCCAATAACGCTCTTTGAATCATTAAGTACGTATAGCCCTGTAGAGCATCCAATAGCACCCAATAACGCTTTTTGAATTATTAAGTACGTATAGCCCTGTAGAGCATCCTGTTTTCTATCGAAATTTGTAATCTATCATTGCTTTCTAATCCAAATACAATATCTATCTAAAAACTTGGGTTGCAGCGTTGTTATTGCTGTAAATTCATACCCATTAACCAAACTGCAACGTGTAGGACGGTCCACGGTCTTCGATATTCGAGGTCAATCCATGAAATAGCTCTTATTGTGTAGCTTATATGATTTCAGTCACACCAAGAGAGGAAACGGCGCAAACGAGCCAAGATGACACCCAGTCGAGATTTAATATCAGACAACTTGTGCTTAGCACTCACCACTACGTTTCTATGTTGTTCTCCAATTGGCCTCATTGCGTTGTACTATGTTTGGAAGGTGAATACAATACATACAATACACAGAACCTACCAAATAAGCTTTGATCGATTATATATAATATCAATAATATTTCAGGTTAGACGCTCGTTAACTAACAACAAAATTGAGGACGCCTGGCTCTTTTCGCTTCGAGGTAAAAAGATAGCCAACACTGGTGTCAAAATCGGGATAACTGCCTTAGCTTTCGTCCTATTGGTATTAGTCGTCAAACACAACGTTCCTTACTCATCGCCAGAATACGATTACGACGTTATGAGATTTTTATAACGATGGCTTCACTTGGAATTTCAGCCAAGTATTCCAATTTTTACTGCAATAATGCCGTTCTCGGAACTCACTTTTCAGAGAAGAAAAAGTTGTCTATTTTGCGCAATAGCCATGTGATCTATTGAAGCCACCTGTGGTTACTTAAATACTGTGGTTTTATTTCTTGCTCATTGCCTTATTTTTATAATTCTATTAGAAAACGATGTTCAGTCTGTTCAATACTTCAGTATTTCGTGTGTATCTGAAGTTGATATGATTGCCTTTTCTTAGAAGCATTCTGCTAGAATTTTTCTTTCTTTAATCATGGAGCAAGCAAATTGTTGTTACATCCAGTACGGAGTTCTACATAGCTGCGTAGCTGCATTACACCGTACTGTTCGTATCGATTAATGGAAGTTTTCCAAATAAAACCTTGAACCTATTTGTGCCGAGCTTTTGAGGAGTCTAGCTTGCAACGATTATTTTTGAGATAAGAAAATCACACACTTCAAATACGCCACACAGCAGCTTGCGTTTCATTTTGCATAATCTAAATAATATTGCATATATAATTGTGCTAGTATAACATACAGGATATTCCTGTAGTTTGAGCAATTGATAAACGTGGTATTATGCGGCTTATATTTTATATAAATAATAAAACGGTTCAATTTCATAGCGGATGTATAGTTGTAGAAATCACTTTGTGATGCGTATTTTCTTTTTGATGGTTGATTCAGTCAAAACTTTGCTCTGATTAAAAACAAAACAATGTCATAGGCTTAGATATGTTAGCAAGGTATATGTGGTCTGATTCAGAAACTCACTAGTTGAAATCGAATATCTTTTAACGATCTTTTAGGTCTGGTCTTTGTTGTTGTATTGTGAACTCCCTCGCTTGCAAGTCTTGACTTTGGAGAAGGGCAAACTGGTTTGCATGCTTTATTACATACTTTAGCTCTGTAAAATGAATTGATTTTCATTATCTTGTCGTAGCTTAGACCGCATAGTTTGTTTGTATAGCTTTTATGAAGTTTTAGTAGTAGCATCCGCAGGAAATATATCTAACCTGCATTCTATAAAGACTTCGGAGGAGGCGTCGTTTGTCCAGTCAAATATTCTCAACGCCCATCTTCCCTGCTTCGTCTCCCCGTTAGAAATCACAGTGGTGAAGGCAGAGTTTGTGGCACAGCTGTAGAAATATAACATTTACATTCGAACTCATTTCGTTTTTTTTAAATTGTTCTTAGTTGATTGGTTTACCCTTCGGAAATCAGTTGATGTATCGTTGTGCTTTCTTTAATGGCGTCGGTTACGTAGCAGTCTTCCATTAGAATAGTCATATCTTGGAAATTGCTCAGGCTGATCGATTTTAAGTCAACGGATATATATAGAAGTTCACCTAAGAAGGAACAAAGTTTAGGTATTTGCGTGGTTATATTGGATACATAGAATAACAAGCAACAGAACTCCACCTTGTGCTATCTGTGGACTGGTCTGGTAACGATGGGCTGGAAGAAAGGAATCGTCTCGATAAAGATACATGTTGATATCGAATGCCCCGGTTACTTTCCGTTCACTGATAGTCCTGTGAATAAAATATTCTGTGTATATAAGTATTACATCGCCAATGCTGTAGCTATATCGAATGTATGACGAATGATACAAATAAGGCGAGGGATACCTTATTGTTGGAAGGATTCCAAATCCAACTCCGATGGTGGAATTGATCTGCTTCTCATAGACGCATGTAATATCTACTAGTACAACGGTAGCGTCGGCATACATGTCCGTTAATCTCCATATAACTTGGTTATGTACAGTTGATCTGTCGTTCTTTGTCTAGAAGGTTGTTGTGGTACAGTTTTTGAGGGATACGACAACGTTGCCATCTATGATTATGTACTGTCTATGTATAAAGCTGTTACAGAACTATATTCCACATACTGAAGGAGTTAAATCAAGATTCTAGTTCTCCGGGATCAAATTGATATTTCTATGTTGCGTAAACAGTAAAATTGTCCTACGTGAGTTTACTGTTATTACAGTGGATATGTATTGTTTGCAGCTAAAAAATTGTTACCTCCATATTAGAGCCGCAACTTTTATCGATAGGTGGTGGTATCGATAAATAGAAAACAGATCCTCTCTTCTCTGCGAAGCACAAGCTCGAATCAGTCTCCTTGAAGTGAATGAAACGACCATCAAGGTCAAGTCCCTCATCCTTTACAATACCCTCTTCGAAGGAAACCGAAATGAAGTCGTCACCGCACACTAAATTTGGCTCAGCTAAAACCAAATTGAAAGGGTTAATGAAGAGCGAGCGATACTGGATCAAAAATAACTCGTGACTTACGGTACTGGCAGTGTTTACCAGCATACCCAGAAACGCAGTCGCATTTATACCCGGATAAGATATGATTGTCGGGAACGCAAATGCCATCGTGTTTACAGGGATTGACATCGCACGGACACGGACCGGATGCACAAGTCTGAAAAGAGGAAGAGCTCATATGCACAGTTGCTAAGTCATTATATGCAGTTGATTTTTTTAGCTGAGATAGTTACCTCTATTTCTTCGCTTCGTCCTGGACACAAGTCTGATCTAGGAACATCTCCTGTGCACATCCTACTCCTTCTCCGAGTTCCGTTTCTGCAAGACACCGAACAAACGCTCCAGGAACTCCAGACAGCCCAACCCAATCGGCCTTAATGAATTAGAATATCGTTACATATTCAAGTTTAGTCAACTGCGTAGACTATGAAGGTAGACAAGTTAAATACTGCAACACACCGTTTGAGCCGAGATATACCATCGAACTGAAACATCTTGGACCTTCGCCGGTATGGTTTAAGTATTGGTAGCAACATCTGAACTGATCGCACTTGTCTCTGGGAAAGAAGATTGAATATATCAAACTAGGTAGAGTTTGATCACCATGGTACATGTGATATAGCATCAATGGAGCATGCTTATATAGGTAATGATGAATCGCCGTATGTGGAACTTTACTATTTCTAGTTGCTTACTGAGTCGTCGTATATTGATCGCCACATGATTTGCGTGCTGCTGGCTGCTGGTGCACGCAAGACGAATATACGTACGTTGTGCCTATGGATGCCAGTCCTTCAGGGCCTTTGATACCTAAAAAACAAAATAATTCTAAACTTAACTACGAGCCAAAAAAAATACTCTTTCGGTAGAAACTTTACCATATATATCTGTCATCATTTTCAAGCAGAATACACCGGTATTGCATTTACGATATTCGTCTCTTGTTCCGTTGCATATGGGTCCACCAATGGCATCTACCCAAGACTTGCAGTACCTGCGACGCATCTGCATTCCCTTATTACCACACGTTCGACTGCACCTTCCCCACAAGCCCCATCGTGTCCATGTTCCAGTTTGAGCTGCTGTGTCTAACTCTACTGCAAAAACCATACATATTGTAAGTCTACGGGATTATCTCTGTTTCTCTTGTTCTAATTTCATTTAGTAAGAAAGCATACGATTGGAGCATAATCTTTCGATGAAATGTGTTCCATCTTGATTATTTTGGGCGAACGAACAAGAAGGATTGCATTCCTTCATCCATATTACTTGATCAAAGTTTGCTGGGTACGGCATACCTTTGGCAATTTTATATTCTTCGCCATCCTTCACGATTCCCTAGTAAAGCAAGACGAGTAAAATAATCAAATGGGTTACTCATACCGATGTTGATGGGCATCTATCGTATGTATGTTAATCATTATTCAGAAAGTATTGGAAAAGATATCTACCTTGCACTGAGAATCCAGTCTCGTACATGATTTCTTTGCCTGGTTTAATGTTTTGAACGAGATGAGTAACTGGGAATCCTCGTCTAATAGAAGGTTTTTCATTGATGCAAAATAGAAGCGAGTGTACTCACATTTGCCCCCGGCATGTGCTGGTGACATAGCTAAACAATATTAAACTGATATCATCTGTGTAACTCGCTCCATAGACCTATTTCTAACTTCTAACATCAGTTATAATACAGTTCTACTATAGTTAATAAAAATCTAGATAAATGTCATTTATTCAGCCTCATATAGATCTACTTACCATCGACTGTTTTCCAGAACGTTAGTGAGAGCAGTGCCTGAAGAACACAATAAAGTTGCAAGGCCAAGTACCGATCCATTGCTATTGAAAACTATTTTGCAAATGTTACAATTCACTCAACTTCTTGAAATAAAAGAGACTAGAGGACTAGAATTGCTGATACGGTGTGAAGATTATCACTTTAGGAACGTTTTAGAAGACGTAGTAATCCGATAGTACATAAACAAACATATGCGGATTTATAATACAGGAACGCCCTTTTAATATAAGATTGTTATTGTTTATTCTATTGTGTATGTACACGTCAGTGAGGTGATATTCACAGAGCAGATTAAAATACAACAGCAAATTGATAGCAGTAGCTGTAAAAATGATTCCGGGGCGTGTCAAATATTTAATTGCTTTTCCAAGTAACGACAGTGAACAGCTTTGATTACCTGACTCCCAGTTTCGTATTAAAAAGAATAGGCATACTGGCTGTGAGTCGTTCTAGTATGTAAATTAGTACTTACGTACTTCTATCCTATCTATGACCAACGTTTTGTGCTGTCTGTGGGATAAAACAGGCTACAGTTCAGACCAAGCCGCGCGACTTGGGCGCCATCAATGTATAAGCTGGCTCTCGGATCCATTTTAAAAATCAGTCATTATTGTATTCGTTATATAGAATAGCGTGAGAGCATGTCTGAAAATTGAAGTAGGAGTTGCCTTCCCTTATCATCTCATTGTCTTGCTCTTCGCAAATAATTACTGAATGGTGACATTGCTACGGCTGCAGCGAGTTTACATATATTTATCCGAGCTCTGTGTCACTACTTGAAGAAGTTCTGGGTAAATATTGTACAATTAAGCGTACTATTTCTGCTTACCCTTTTCATTGTCTATCCCTTCTTTGTCGCCTGTTCGACGCGATCTCTGTGTTCTGTCTTGTCCGAGTGAAAGGTAAAGGATTATTTAAGTTGTTTAGGCAACAAAATTGAACTAAAAACTCGATGATATACGATCCTTAATTTCTGAATGTCGTATTATAACCCGATGTAGATGGGTATGCTAACAGCATATACCTTCAATGTTTGATAATCCCGACTAGAGGATGTGACACCATTAAACAGTCCAAAGTAAGAAATAGCTAGCGCCAGGAAACTTCGCAGAAGAATACAGAACTACTGTTATTACAGACAGCATTTTGCTATTTCTTGTGTATATCACAGAAAGGAATAACTTCAATGGAGCTTCTGAAAACTATGCCAGGTTTTCACATCAGAAAATCTTCCGTTTCGTCGTTCCTCAAGAAAACTCAAGTTTCACCGTCATCCGATTTTGACGTCGCTTTTCTGGCTAATGCTCGATATTCCAGACCCGGAACCCATCACGAAATATCGTTGTCGCTGAACAGGTTTTCAGCAGGAGTCCGTGCGAATCCCAGATCAATATTAAAAAGACAATGTTTATCTGCTTCGCGTGAATTCATATCTAAACCTACCATGGTTAAATTCCCAAACATTGTAAAATCGAAAGAGAATAAAACCACGATTTCGAGTGCGGACGGCGATTCAAAATCTTGGTCCGTGGAAGAATCGATAGGCGTTCGAGATGATGTAAATAAGAAACAGAAAACGGAAAAAAAAGTTGTTACCTTTCACTTGGGAAATCGTGAAAAGAAAGCGCGGTTGGCGCGTCAGTTAGGCAACCAATGGGCTGTGGAAATATCTTCGAAAATGAAACCAATTCCGGCGAAGAAAAAGATCATATTTCTCGATTCAAGGTATATAGTATCTGGTACAGAAGTCGCATAGGCCATAAACTCATACATAATAAACATAAACACCCACACATTTTGGAGCATATTTTTCGTTGTGGTGTGTTTGCTCTTCACATTATAATTAATTAGACTGACTATATAGATACAGAAATTCTGTACGTACATGTTCAAACGAATAATAAATTTACTCAAACAGATAAGCATGATAAATGTACCCAGTGCCTGGAAATAACATGTTCAAATATTTTTACGCTGTGATAGAATTCTTCAATTGTAGCTTGACACGTACTTGCATCGTTATTGAACTGGATAGATGTTTATCGAATACATCAGGGGTCACCAAACTACGGGCCGCGAGATAGTACGTGATGTACTATTATTTTGCTGTGGTACCTGAGCCATCGGAGCTTCTAGCCGCCGGTTTATTGAAGTTTATATGGATCGGTCCGGGGTTACTTATCAATAAACGCTTCTAATATCCCAATCACACTAAAATTAGCACATATGAGACGTAGTACATGAACCAACATTCCCTGACAAAATAGGGTCAATTGATTTAGATTAACCACGAAAAAATCTATTTCGAAACTCGAATACCTATTCCGGGTCTGCCGTAACGAGTGACCCCACGTGGAACAACCCTTCATAACTTGCAGACCAATTGCCGCTCCACTATATATGACACACCCGATGAATGTAGAAACTTCATAACGAATCCTCTACATATAAGCCTCATATGCATAGCAAACTAATGGGAGCCGTTCCCCCCTTCTAAGTCACCAACTACCTAGTTACTCAACCTTAACTTAAAAAGAGAATAACGGCTTCTGTTGGTTTGATCAAACTTATATGTATGAGTTCGGTATGAAATTCTGCATTCATTGGTGTGTCGTATATGGTGGAACGGCAATTGGTCTGCGAGTTATTAAGGGCTGTTCAACGCGGGGTCACTCCTTACGGCCTACCCGAAATAGCTATTCGAGTTTCGAAATAGATTTTGTCGGGGTTAACCTAAATCTATCGACCCAATTTTTTCAAGGAATCTTAGTTTATCTATTACGTCTCATATTTGCTAATTTCAGCGTGATTGGATCAAGAGAAGTTCATTAATAAAGTTGATTGTACTTTGCCATCTAGCGGTTGGAAATTTTTATTTCGTTCAACGGTTATAAGTGAGCCAACAGTGACATCTAGCGGTTGAAATATTTTACTTCACCTAACACTCATAAATGAACTTCTAATGATCCAATCACGGTAAAAATAGCACATATGAGACGTAATACAAGAACCAACATTTCCTGAAACAATTGGGTCGATTGATTAAGGTTAACCCCGAAAAAATCTATTTCGATACTCGAATACTTATCTCAGGTCGGCCGTAACGAGTGACCCCACGATAAACAACCCTTAATAACTCGCGGACCAAATGTCGTCCCACTATATATGACGCACCATTGAAATGTAGAATTTCATAAAGAATCTATACATATAAGCCTCATATCAACAGCAAACTAACGAGAGCCATTATCTGCTTTTTAAATTAAGGTTAAGTAACTAGGTAGTGGGTGACTTAAAAAGGGAATAACGGCTCCCGTTAGTTTGCTGTGCAAATGAGGCTTATATGTATAGATTCGTTATGAAATTCTACATTCAATGGTGCGTTATATATATAGTCGGAGGGAAATTGGTCCGCGAGTAATCAAGGGTTGTTCAACGCGGAGTCACTCGTTACGGCCGACCTGAAATAGGTATTCGAGTATCGAAATGGATTTTTTCGAGGTTAACCTGAATCAATCAGGAATTAGCAGATATGAGACTTAATACATAAACTAACATTCGGTGAACAAAAATGGGTCGATTGATTTAGGTTTACCCCGGGAAAAGTGATTGGATCATTAGAAGTTCATTTATATATTTCCAACCGCTAGATGTCTCTGTTGGATCATTGATTACCGTTAAGTGAAGTAAAATCTTCTAACCGCTAGATGGCAAAGTACAATCAACTATTATAAATGAACTTCTGATGATCAAATCACGCTAAAATTAGCACATATGATACGTAATACATAAACCAACATTCCTTGAAAAAATTGGGTCGATTGAATCAGGTTAACCCCGAAAAAATCTATTTCGAAACCTATTTCAGGTCAGCCGTTACGAGTGACCCCGCGTTAAACAAACTTCAATATCTCGCGGATTTATTGCCATCCCACTATATACGACACGCCAATGAATGCAGAATTTCATAACAAATCCGAATATTGGTGAAAAGGATGGCATAAAGCTCGTCAAAATCTTAGTCTTTTAAATTTTACTCTTATCGTAAAACGGAAACAGATGCTAGTAATTGACAGTCTGAGGTCTAAATAGTATAGTTATTATGAGTGACACAGTTTTACTAAAACTGTTACTTTCTAGTAGTTTGTGCTTGCGAGTATTGAGCAGAATAGCTATGCGGCCCGCTGTAAAAAAAGTGTGGTGACCCCTGGAATAGATGATGGTCGAAGACGATAAATTCTTTTCATTGATGTCAAATGATTTCATTTTTTAGATATGTTTCATTGCGGCATCGACCAAACACGGAACAATTGCCCAAACGTTCATCTCGAGAATTAACAAATCACCAAAATGAATTTGATTTTCCAAAGGTACTTTTTAATACCTTGCTACAATTTCATATTTTTATATTAGGAGATGAAATATAACCAGTAGATGTTTTGTTGTCAGGTAAACTCTCGTGCTGGTTCGTCTCACTGTAATATCAGATCTCACGATAATATATTTCAATCCATGGCTGAAGATTATCGCAAAATGTGGAACCATAGAACCATAGTCTTAGGTGGATCATCTACCGCTGATACTTACGGGTGATACGTGAACATGAGCCGCGAGTATAAAACCACAATATGATTAATACAAGAAATGCGATACAGTGCAAATGAATGTTTGTAGGGGGTTTCATATTTAGGCTGCCTTCAATTTACCAAAGAGTCATTACTGTTTATAACGTTGAGGAGATATATACATGGAATCTCCTTCGTTCCGATATAACTGCTATCTGTTTCCCACTAACCACTTGGCACACCGGGCTGTCGCTTTTAGAAACGGTATTAACCTGTGTGTGGTTAAGGTCCGGGTAAAGTATGTATAAATTGATTATGGACTTTGGATCTGAATCTGCGGAATCTTTCTTGTGTATTTCCGCTGTGATTCTGTACAATATTAAACCGTAAACTGTATTACCATTCCGTGATTGGAAACGAAAGAGTTATGACGCGGCAGGGTTATAGGTCATTAAAAATAGAACACTGATTCCTATTTTCAAACGATCCATCCGAACGCGTATCCGCCAGTTACCTTAACACGATATACATCCCAAAACCTTGTATTTATTTTGTTTCCACTACATTGTGGCGGAAACGCTTTGTGTAAATTTATTGCTTTGTCTTTATCTTAACCATTACTTTTATCTTGAATGTAGTATTCTTGATATTGGTCGTTCAATAAAATTATTGGCGGCTGACATAATGTTCTTTCACTGACGTTGCATCGTTACTATCTATCATGCTCTTCGTAATAAGTAATGTACGTATAATGAGTGACTAATGAGATATTAGTTTTATGAGAAAAGTATATAGAGTACTCCAATCGAAGGTGAAGTTCTTTAGTCAGGCACACAAAGAAAACGCAGTGAAAAGGTGAGATTTTAAATTTGGCATTTACTGAAAATCATAAATGCATTTATAGATATGTATATCATCTCTCCAGTTTGATTCATTATGTATATTACTGACTGTGTTAGTGGATGGTTATTGTCACACATCATCAATTCTCATTGGGATTTGTCAAAAACTGTGTGAGAAGCACGAGAAACACGGTTGTGATTTAACACGTCTAACAATATTAACCACTTATTTCATTTCTATTGATATCAAGAGAAAGTTTTGTGTATCATGTCATTGATCCATCTATTATAGTTTTCTTGCTAACTTTTGATGAAAGTATTTAGGGTGAATGTTATGCATATAGATGTCAAATGATGAAGGGAGCTTCAAAGTATTCTAGCGAGTTGCGTGATACGAAGTGCGTGATCACTTTTCGCCGGTCCTCGCAGTGGTGTACCAACAGAAAATAGTGGCTATCGCAAGCATTGAAATTGTGGCTATTACCAGACATCTGATACTCATCTTTAACTATAATGTCAACACAAATATATATGTCAAGCTTGTTAGTCATTTAATTAACAAGTTTGGAAGTATACAAAAAATACAACTGCATATTTCATGCTTTGCTTATGCCATTTTTTTCGCAATCTTGGCGTCTGATTTTAACAAAAAGTTAGTAGCAGTGGCACCTTCCTTAAGTTTCCCCATCGAGCAATCTGTCATATCTTATATAATCCACTGTTGCATGGTTTTCCATGTTACAAGAATGCAATCACAATAAAAAATTCACGAAATCAATGAACAATGACCACACTATCATTTAGCAAGAATACCATACACTATTACTATATACAGAGTAATCCTAATTTCCCTCTATTGTTCCATGCTCATCCCTCTGACCTAATGCTGCTACATTTCCTTTGTTTCCTTCCTCCCTTTGCATTCTATAGATATATGAATGTCTCCTTTTTTATTACCATTGTTTCGGAATATGCCTGTTTATGATTTTGTAGGGACTATTTTTTATTTGGCTTGCGCTATGATATAACCGTCTAAATTGTCATATGCTGGAAGGAACTTTGAGAGATACCACACAGATGTGTTGTATAATTAATGTAAAGCATAACGGTGGAACACCTTATGCAAAACAATTGTCTTGTAATTACCTTACATTTTTTTATCCTATTTGTGTCAGGTAGTTTCTGTTTCAAGTGTGTGAGTAACTTCAAGCATGTATTTCAGAACACAGAAAAAATTTAGGCTTAGAACAATCCTGTATTTCACTGTTGTGTCACATGCTGCTGGTGCCATGTCAGAAACTTTATATTTGCAAGACAATTTTCTGTCAGATGCAGACTGGGGTAAGTATGCTTTTCAGGTGATAACATTCCTCAGAAAACTAGAAAACCCATTTTCTGAGAAGTAGAAGCTTATACACAACTTTGACAATTTTGTAACTGTGCTCTGTTTTCAGATCTGCATATGACAGAGAAAGACTCGGCATTTCACAGCTACTATAGCCTTTCAGAAGAGTCCGATGTAAGTTTAATATTTTTTCATAACTGTAGAACAACTACATACACTTAGGTACACTCATTATCCACTTGTTGGCTATGTTTGTGCTTGAACAAACTGTCATACTTTAAAAATCGATATCTACCCAGATTCGTGATGTCTTTAAGTCACACAATGCATGTGATTTTCATCCATACATCACAAATTTTGAATCAATATCCATAATTTTAAATTGAGATTACCATTTCAGTCATACGTTGAGTAGCGTTAACTTCTTTTTAAAACATTTCACTTTTAAATAATGCTATTTTCAATATCGTAAGGTTGTAACGTTCCTGTTTCTTCTTCAGGATAAACCTTCCCAGGCCACAAATGAATTCTATCCAACTGGCATATCATCATCAACTGACAGTCTTATTGAAGAATTGTTCCAGTCTTTTTTACCTCAGGATAGCCCACTAAGTCAAAATGCAGGTAACAAGCTTTAGCCTTAGCGTATTCTATTTTGATACTACTGTATATATTTTTAATTTTGCGGTCTTGACTGATTCATATCATGGGTGCATTAATTTGTACAGCCCCAATTGATTTTGTTGTATTCATATATCAGAATTAATGTGTCTAGATGAACTTTACTTTCCCGCACAACGAAGAAGCTCAACCAACACCTCGTCATCGGCATACTCTTCCGATTCATCCGCATCACCTTCTTCTCAAACTCAGGCATTCGACCAGTTTCAGTCATTTTCTCCAGACCAATTCTCTGTTGACTTGAATACCTTTATTAGCAAAGTACCTACGGATGATGAGATGGAAATCCAAGTGCCTGATGTTGTATTGCAAAAGACAGAAATTTGCAATGAAAAGCATTCCAAAAAGAGCAACTTCCCATTTACACGGACACGAGCCATGAACGGGCATCGCTCGAACTACAAATATGGGGAAAAAAGGGAGGTGGAATCAGATCTAGAGCGTGCGGTACGACTCGCCTGCGAAGAAACCAACCGGTTACTGAGCATGCACAAACACCCTTCGGAAACTAAATTCCAAACGGAGCCAGCGAGCAAACTGCAACCGAAAGTCGACTTGCTGAAAGACCTCTGTGATAAAACAATTTTGAACAATTACAATTGTAATTCTAGTGCAGATAACTTGAGAAAAGTTCAAGGACATACTACACAGTTGAAGAGAAAGGTGTCTTCTTCCCAAAGATTGAAAACACCTGCTAAAAAAAGTAATGTCCAATGTGAGACCACTGTTCCCGTATCTCCTTCAAGTTCCTGCAATTCAAACGGTAAATAGATCTTCTGTTTCAATTGTTTTTCATTTCGTGGTACCAACGATTTTTTTTTTAATGTATATATATTCTATATTCATCAGTAATCATGCAAGTGAAAAGCAGAGTTCCCACTACTGAGACCTACACTGTGGTATGTGGTTTATGAATGATTCAGTAAAATTGACCTTACATCACAATGGTAGGATTCTAGAGATCGTCGTTTCAACCAGTCTTCTTGATTTAGGTCGCACCACAAACACTTGATATCGGCAAGTCGAATAGAAAGACTGCGCCAGATAATACGAAGATAAATCCACCCAAGACATATGCAGTATCTACAAATTCATTACTGACCAATGGTCTTGCAATACCACAACAGCCCATTCAGCTTTGCTTGAAACAAGATCTTCCTTCACCTGTAATGCTCTAATATTTTTTATTTCGAATCTATAGTGACAATTGATGATATTTAATCCTATTATTTTTACCCTGTATTTTAATGTTGAATATTTTTTCATGAAGGTGGTAATAACAAACA
Organism: Halocynthia roretzi; assembly: GCA_013436055.1. Taxonomy (NCBI): domain Eukaryota; kingdom Metazoa; phylum Chordata; class Ascidiacea; order Stolidobranchia; family Pyuridae; genus Halocynthia; species Halocynthia roretzi. Next base: position 9,966 of record QRAM01000174.1, on the reverse strand, counting down.
ACACAAATGCTAGCCTCATTCCTGTGAGTCATGCTGGTATCACTGTAGTTAAACCTGAGCAATCGTTTCGCCAAAATGGTCAGATAGTTATTCAATCGCCTGCAAGCACTCAACCATCTTCCAATTGTATAAACCTGGTAGATTTGACTCAAACTCAAGATCAGCAATTCCTTGGTAATTTAGAGAACTACATGAAATTTTGTGTTATTATCGTATTAGTTACATAGAAAAAGAAAGATTTTAATGTAAAGATTTGTTTATCAAACTTTACTGTTAAGGTGGATCATGGCTGCAGTTTTTGTTCATCATTGCTCATAATGTTCTTTTTCGAAAGTATCCCAACCTTGCTCATCTTTGGATAAGAATATGACATATCTAGACACAATAGTGATGTGTTTCTCAGTATGCCATTATTCAGGATTTTTAGAATGTTATATCACCTATCAAGAGTCTCGATCTCCCGATAGATTGCTATTAAAGCTTACGGATTAATATATCATATACTGATGTCATGTATATTATTTTCATCAGTTCCTCGCGAGAAATTCGTGATGTCTCAATCCAATGTCCAGACCTCTCCGGCTAAAAATCTCATAAGAATTCCTGTTGTTAAGCCAGAACGAAATCTTCTTCCTCTCTCAGACGAAGCTAAACTCAAGTTGATTAATGGATTGAAAGGTTTTTAATTTTCCTTTATATATTCTACTTATAAAGATAGTCATACTGGAAATTATTTTAATGATATTTAAGATATTAAACCCGCTGTGTCAAACGAAACTCAAGCCAAAGCCGCCATAGCACCAGCAGCCGACTTCATGTCGGCCGATATAGTTTCAGCTATTAGCAGCAAGAGTGCAGCAGTGGTCATGAACGGTTTCAGCAACCAACTGCAAGTGGATGTAAACATTTTATTGAACATATCTAAATTATTCACTTTTGTTTCTCTATTTGCATCAATTTTGTTTATATTTTTCGCAAAGGTGAAGGCATTAAAACGTCACCAGAGAATGATAAAAAATAGGGCTTCTGCTTGCCAATCAAGATTGAGGAGAAAGGAGGTTGGTTCCACCTTCTCTTTTATATTATCTATTCTGTAATTCGTAATAAAGTTGTAAATTATGTATATTAGAACACGTAAGATATAAACTGAGAAAGCTTGCATATTGGGTATAAATTATGAAAATTTTATTTTAATATCTTCAGTATTTGAAAACCCTCGAGACGCAGGTGCAAGAATGTGCGGAGGAAAATTTGCTGCTTCGTAAATGCAATAAAGAGCTCTCCTTGAGAGTTAAAGAGCTTGAAACTGAGGTGAGGTAGATTATTCCTACCACAATCACTAATATATATTCATACATCATCAAAGAAGCATATGACTTGAATATAGTGTCATAGTCAAATGAATTCATGTATAGTTGAGTTGATTATGAATATGATTTATGAATGAAAGAAATTGTTTGAAATTCACAGAATAAAAAATTGCATTGCCTTCAAATGGACACTCAAAGAAACAAGAAGAAAGCAGTATGTGTTCTGATGCTCATGTTATTCATAGGAATCAATTTCTTCCCATTCAAGTGAACATAATATGCTTAATAATACAATCTTAACAAATCTTAGCAGTAGGTTGTCATTCTAAGCCAGTTCTATTCTTTTTAGTGGGTTGGACATTAATTTGCCCGTATCACAGCTCGGTACGGAACAAGCCTTTTCGAGAAGTAATAATGTCGGTGTCGCAAACGAATTAGAAACAATCCGGTCAGGAAGACATTTGCTCTCAACTGTAGATGACGAAACGTTGAAAACGGAAGAGGAGGACCAAGTGTTGAATGAGGAAAACCACAGCAAGAGTTTGATGGTACAGGAAAGATACAGAAATGAACTTAACAAGCAAAACTTTTGGATGGACGATCTCGTACAAGAATACAAGAATAAGCATTTGAAAAAGTACTTCTTGATAATATCTAATACTACTAGCTTCTCTCTTTGACGTATGCTTTCCTTATCTCTTCAGTTTTTTGAAAATACTGAGTGAAACGCCTTCTAACTCTGTCAAGAGGATGCTCAGGCGTAAACTAAAAGAAGAACTCGGCATACAAATCCCTTTACCTATAGCCAGGAACAGAAGGATAGCTTACAGTTGTAAGTTATCGTAAAGCTATATAATGATTAATACTTTTAGACAGTTTTCATATTTATTTCATATGCTGATCTTGACTATATTGCAGCATTGAGCAAGCCGAGACCACAGAAAGTCGGTGCTGAGCACCTGCCTCTCTCTAAAGAACCGTTACGTCCCAAAAACACGGTAGGTTTGTTGCGACCGTTGCAATGCATTCATGCCATGAGGCTCGGGTTTAAAAAATTCTTTGTATGCAAGAACATTATAATTTTAGTTAAGCATGTTCCTGACACATGATATCTAATCTGCTTTTGTAATTATCTTTTGTCCAACTTATACCTGCCATATCTTCAGCCACATCTCATGATTTCTCTACCGCTCTTATATATCACAAAAACTTAGCTATTTTACATACTGTCATTTAGGTTCTATCACTTGTCATATCATCTTCCTGCCTGATCCTAAAAATGTCCCCTGCCAAAATCAAATTGCCTTATTTAATATTTTTTTAATTTTCATCTTCATAATTACACATATTCAATGTTTGCAAAACGCTTTGCTTTTTTTCACATACTAATCATATTTTGTCACAGTCGTTTCTTGCCAAGAACTTTTTTCCACGTTTTTTTTTCAAATCAGAGCATAATTTACTCGCTGCTTGTTGCCTGATAAGCAATTCTTTGCAAATAAATTTAAATCATCAGTAACTAATTGTTCAATAAACTGTTTCATCTCATTCACATTAACAAACTTCAACAGACAACCGTGGTGGACAGGTTGCATTTCTTCCAAAGCTCTTCTCTCTCTGCATGTATGACTTGCTCTGCATTTTCTGTAATTCAGACTACTAAACCCGCACAATTGAGAAAAATTATATTTTCATGGTTTGTAGTCCAGGTCTTCAAAATAGATTGGATATTCATATAATAACAGATGTATATCTGAGCTTTAGCTTAGATTTCAGTCCTGTGCACTTATTGAAATGATAACTCAATAGTTTCAGTACACTCGCCAGCATTCAAATTTGCAGCTCAAGGGAAACAAAATTCCTTTTCAAATGCAGCTTTTTCGTTTCAATAGACTTGCCAGCTATCAGATTTGCAGCCTGAAAATAACAATGCACCTTTTCAAATATGAACTTATTAGTTTCGGTAGACTTGGCAGCTTGAGAAGAACGGAAAACGTGATATCTCTATAAAATACATTATAATTAGTCCAAATTATTTCGATGGCCTTGTCCTGGTCTACACTATCTTTCACTTTTCATCTTATATTATCTAGTTCCATTATCACTGCTCACTTGCAGCATACTGAAAATATGTTTCCCGTAATTCATACTAAGTGCTACAGTTCCTTGCACAATCCACAATGCATTGGGTTACATTTCCTATTCTTAACCATTGTTCTTAATTGCAAGCATTGTGTGCTAAAAAAATGCTCAGCATAACTGTGTTGTATTAGAAAGCTTTAAAGCTTATACATGGTAATTATTATATTGGAATGAAGGAAATTGTTCTGTATTCAATGCAGGAAAGAGCATCCGGGAAACCAGCTGCTACATCTGAACAATATCTTCCATTGAAACCCTCCGTGAAGGTGCCGACCTCAATGACACATCCTTGCGAACAAACGTCACTTGATGCTCAACAACCCAATGAAACAGAAACAAACCGGTATAACATCGATATATCTTTTTGTGAAGTTCCAACTCAATCCTTTAAAAATTTATTGTACTATACATTACAACAGAGTTACATAACTAGGTTTACAGGAATTAACTTTCCAATTTACTTAATCTTATTAGGCCAGAAACAAATTAATTTACAAATAGCTGTTCGTGTGTGCTCTCTTGCTTTTGTGTCTTGACTTATGCCTTCCCTTTTTATCAGAGTTAGTAATGACTTGAAAGAATGGGCGAAAAGATACTCGACAGACCGACAAATCAAGACTCAGAAACGTGACAACGAAGGAAAAGATGTGAGCATTATTACATTATCAGATATGTTTATTTGCGCATGTGGTGTACGATTTAGTTCTTTCCTAAGTATGATATACGACAGGGGACCCTTTGGTTATGTAAAACTGCTCCACGGGGTGTTGAGCGTAAAAATTCAAAGATTACGCCCAAGATTGTAACTTTATGATTGCCCTAAATTATTACCATCACGGTTTCAGATTGTACAGAATAAAATTATCAGCAACAGAGCTCCGGTATCTCGATACATGGAAAAGGAAAAGTGAGACATTGTTTCAATCTAAAATAGTACTATTGACATCCTGGAGGTAACTTTTTGTTTGCGTTCAGATCAAATGCTATTGCCCTATACAATCGACCTATAGACAAATACGATGATTTTTTCCAATCAATCAACAGGAGAAATGATACCTTCTATGTTGTTTCTTTAAACAGGGTAGGTATCTACATCTATCTTTATTTGAATGAATAAAAATTGTAGAAACAGACAAAAGGAAAATGTTGTAATCTGTAGTTGTATTCTTGTACTTGAAAACTTTTTTCGCAGGATCACTTACTGTTACCTGCGACTTTCATGAATTCTTCTGCGAAAATGAAAATGTCTCTTCTTATGCCAGCTATGATTAAAGGTATATATAGAGTACTGCAATACATGCGCTATCTCCATCTACTACTGTTTGAAAATGTCTGCTGAATAACAGCATAATCAAGTAATTCGATCTCTGGATTAAAGTACTACTCACATGATTTCGCAATGATGAGTAGTTCCTTCGTACTTGTTCCATACTTCAATTTTCATTTGATCTAAGACGAGTTCAATTTCAAATACAGAAACAAACTTGTTTACTGGTTTATTGGTCATTATATCATTGGTAAATTTTGTTTAAATGATTTAAATTGCATAAATATTCAATTCAAACGCACAGATGGTGGATTTAGTGTGGAATTTTATTATGCTATATTCTATAACAGATCATGCGGCTAAGGCTTCTTTTGAAGATGGTTATGAAACAATGATACAGATAGAGTGTGAGGTATTCAACACAAGAATGTTCAATCTGAAACGGAATGTTGTTCCTGAATTTCTTCTGCCTAAAACCCACTTTTATGGTAATGATATGAATGATGTGGTTAGCACTCTCGAATAACACAGGCAGAGCCTGTCGACTTACCACCTATGTACACAAGTGCAAATAAATGTAATGAGGTTGTGAGTTGACGAGTGGCTGTACTGTATACTTTATCTTACTGTTAGAATTCTATTTGATTTATTACTGTTGTAGATGATGGAAAGCCAGTTTTGGTGAAAAACGAATCAGAGATCTGGAATCAAAACAACACAAACTCGATGAATCGAAAGGTGTCCAGGAAGAAAATCTTAGAACAAGAAAGGGTAGAGTTTACTATGGAAACTAGCAATCTAAATGTGTCCCTGCTGCACAGAATTGGAAAAGGTAAGTCAACAGTTTTTGATGATAACAATTACTATTTGATTTTGATGTTTTGTTATTTTATCGAACTAATTCACCAGAAGAAAATAAGGCCAAGGAATCGGTCGCCAGTCTGGAGGAAGATGCTGTCGTTTCTGATGAACTGGAATCAGATTTGTACCAAAACAAAGGCAGGTGAAGCTGAACAGGTACAGGTCACTGTGATTTCTCTTTTTATTTTTTTATTTCAACATCAATCATCTCGCAAGTTGCAGCTTTAGTTTCATAATTTGGATGGTTTTCAATCAAGCCAGTTTTATCAGGGCTGACATCAAATATCAACATCGTTATAGTAACCTTCTTTAAATTTTACATTGAACACACGGCGGAATATACGATACTTTTCCGAAATAGTAGAAACAACAAACTTCTAAAAAAATGTTGCACTTGCACTTTTCTCTCATGCAGGCCTGCTCAATACGCTTCCGTACTTTTCGTCGAGTCATTAGTAGTCAATGCTTCTATACTTGCCGAAATGATTAAATGTATATAAATATCTAGTATCGTTATCAATAGGAACCATCGAATTTTTAAAAAATTGTGATTGAAATTTTACAAATACCATAATTTACCATCTGTTGCCATCCTTACGTACCAGTGATAATTCATCATTTTACTTCGAGCTGTGTTATCGATGAGGTAACACAGATTCAAAGTAATTATCATGTAGTGACTTAAATCTATAGTCGGGTCTGAAGAGAATATTCGGTGTATTCCTACTAGCAACCAAACGTAATGGTTTTCCTATCCCTTCTCTGTGTGTATGTCATGCCACAATTTTGCTTCTGTGTACATTAGCCATTCATTGTGATCTTCTATAATATAGGTGTAACTAACCTAAATGTTCGTGGTTGTCTGCTTGATTATCCTCAATAATCATGATATGGTATGTGGTTATATTAAACTAATAACATTTCCGTGTATGTTCAAGTAGCGCTTCTACTACGTCATGTAGTTGTAGTAGACATTAGATTAGATGATATATTGATCCTGTACTGTAATATAAAGACTTTTCATGATGTGATGTTGTTACAGTAGTATAGTTGTGTACCGAAGAAGTAACTGGAGAATAGCAAGATTGCGGGAGTGACTAAAGAAATGAGATATAATAATAATAATGTCAAAACTACTGAAAGGGAACCTGGTATGAACTGTAAATACCGAGTAGGCGCGTAACTACGTAATACAACTTATTAAAAACAAATTCACTGGTATTTCTCAATTTGTAGCTGTAACTCTCTCGCCCCCAGGCTCTTCGAATAGAATTTGCGTGGAATAACGTAGTAAAAAAACGTTTCTGCTTCATTTGAAAAGTTTACTTAGCAGAAAAGTCGATTTTTGATGTTCGGGTTGTGGGAAATGCTTTAATTCCCAATTCTTGTGTTTCGCCGTCATCAGAATTTCAGCTATAAGTGATATGCTTGTTCAAGAAACGGGTCAACATTAGATTATTTACATGACATTCATTGGCAAATATGTTTTCAGTAGGTTGAAAAGGGAAAGCGATCTCCCGCCAAAATGCCCCATATCATTACCTAAAAAGGGACAATGTAGTAACGTGCGAATGTTCCATCGTCATGGTCCACCGTACCCAGTAATAGTGAAGGAAAATTCAGTACCATTTCTGCAAACAGACCTTTCTATTCGTTGAATTTATCGAATTTATCTCCTATTTTGCCGGTCTCGATTGTACCCAACCGTAAAGACTACGTTACGCCCACACCTAGCATATGTCTTAGTACAGGATTACGAGTAACGAAAACGCTCTTCAAATATTTGACGTAATACGTACTTGCTCTATTCATGCTATGTTTCTTTTTCCTCCTGTCAGACGTTTACAACCATGCCTGAAGCAAACTCGCTATTTATATAGCGTTCAGTGAATAGAAGGATAATATCCCGTATGAAATCTTTAGGAGTTTTATGTATAGATTTATGTACCCGCAGCACAATACTAAATTTATATATTTTGTTCCGGTATTGTGTCCCGTCTCTCGCGTTGTAACAATGTACTTGTAATAGTTTTGTATTAGGACAAGAAAACCGCAGGCTCGGTACAATAATGGGAATACATTGGTTGATAAAACAAACAATACTGACGTAGATACAGCGTAAGGCGTTGCCAACGCAAACTGCCATAGTGAAGTATTATCAGATATATATTAGGTGTGGCTTCCATGGCGCTTGTTGAAGGAGGATGGTTGTAGGATCGTGAAGTTCTAAGTAAAGGTGATAACTTTTTGAGGATATTTTGAATATTAGTAAGATATAGCGTAGTGTTATGTGGATGAAATATTGATAAGAACTGTTAGTAACAGACAACACGTGCTGATTTTGCGTTAATAAATGCTGTCGTTCTCAAATGTTCTATTCTTTGTATAAGGGTACAGATGGGTGAGATTTGAGAAATTGGTGAGTTTGAGTGAGAGTATTAGACTACGTAAAAATACTCTGGCGACCAACGCTGGTGATTACTGAAGCGCAGTACTTTACAGTACAGATTTTAACATGCTTATATTGTTACAGCTGCTTATTTGTGTAAACATATTTTTGTCTGCTCGGTAAAGATTCTAAAAAACTGCAGTTGAACATTACCCGCTTCCAAGACTTCGATAACTTCGTTTTACGCCGATATGGGTAATTTCTTGTGGTCAATCCTCTGGTGCCTCGGACTGATTTTCATAGGCTGGCCAATTGCCGGACTGATTGCGGTGTTTTACATTTTGTGCCTGCCGTTCTCCGCCTGCATAGAACCTTGTAAAGCGCTGGTGGAATTTTTAGAGAAAGTGCTCAAGCTTCCTTTGTATTTCGCAGAGAACATTTCAAAAGGAACGGAAATGTGTTAATTGACTCTCATTTTATACAATATCCTATGTTACTTTACTAATGGTCATTTAGAATTCTAGTAACACCACAACAGTATATGCCATTTTGCAAGCAATGAAGCTTTTTATTCAATTGTACCGATTTTTCACGTCTTCTGTAATGGTACAGATTAACATATTTTCAGTTTAGTACTTATACAAGGACAAAGGCGAAAATCCTTGCATAATTGTAGCTTAATCCTATTTAATAGCATTGCGCAACTTTGTAATGGACTGTGAATGTGGAACACAGTTATTTGTGCAAGGGCGGTTTGTTTCCATGTTTTCCATAAATGATGACATCCAAGACCGTCATTCTATCCCTGATTTCTCTATCCCTATTGTACGATTCGACAAACTTTTTTTCTCGGAATTAATGTACAGAAGCACCTCTCTTGACATTTTAATAGAACGCTGAATGATCTCGTTAAAATGAGTTGCACGATACTAATTTGTAGAAGTCGATTGCACTTGAAAACTCTTAACCCACTGAACGGTACATTGCTTCAATAAAATCAAGTTAAAACATTGTGTAAAAGTATTTTCACTCGAAGTTGCAGTTTTCCTGAACCAAACCTCGATATTAGATCAGGATTACCCATAATTGCTTGCCACACATAGACAATGGCTCGGTAGCCTCACCCAACGGATTGCTTTTCATACTTATTTTCGCAGTTTCGCAGTTTCGCAGTTTCGCAGTTTCGCAGTTTCGCAGTTCCTGTGATCTTAGTCGTATGCATTGGATCACATTGTATTTCAAAGGAGATAAATAGAGGATATACTGAGCAATTGTCCGTTTTCTACGAAGACCTGTACAATAAATTGCAATTGGAGAAGCGTAGCATTGGAAAGGAAGGCACCGAAACGCCCGTTGAACAATCCATACTTTCTGAATAAAGGAAGTACGTTACATGTTGGCCGAACCCTTTGTCTGAATTATTGCTCGCACCCATGTTCCTTGTACTGATTATAAATTTTTCAATTACGATCATGGTGGGTCAGATTGTTTGGCGAGCTAGCTGGGCTGACAAAAAGAGAAGAACATCAGCGCACTCCTATACCGATAAACACATTATTGCAACACTCCGCACAGTGATTATCTTAAGAAGTACACTGGGATTTCCATGGTTACCGAGTATTATGTTTGTTGTGCTGGATTGGGGTGTAAAGGACTAATGTCGCCTTGTTCATTGCATTTTGAATGGAATTCAGGGAATTAATATCTCTGTTAATTACAGCATTCTGAATTCCGATGTGAGAAAAATAGTAAAACATAAATTAAATACTTGTTGGCCCAAGTCAAATTTATGATTAATCTGGTTCTGCTAGTAATCTCAGATATTGCTTAATATGAACTGTAGCTTACGAAATACATTTTTTATATTCTTTCCTGCCATGTTTGTTGTTAAATGAAGAATCTTTTCTATTCCTCGTTCCACATTTCTCTTTTCAAATATCGAGAGGTGGCTCTGAAAAGAGCCGTTATAAGAACCATTTTAGTAAGGTATTAACCGC